>ONZH01004791.1:0-32500 GCA_900303285.1 Rhinella marina | reverse complement strand
ACCCTTGGGAGGTTTGGGTATGCACTGTGCTAGAGGAGAGACAGCTAGAGTTGCTCGTGCTAAAGACATAGGTCTGTGTATAAAATGGTACCAGATGTTTTAGTGTAATGTTAAGCAGTCATTTCATCTTCCAGCCAGGTTTTTTTTTTGCCTTTTGCTTGAGCGAGGCAGGAAGTGGGCCCCAGAATGGAAAAGCTGTGCTAAAAAAAAAAATAACTCCAATCTGCCGTTAAAGAGCAGCCAACTAAAAGTGAAGGGATACGACCCTTTCTTTTTACATTGTTTTAGTGTAGGACAGGAAGAAATAGCAACTGATTTGTTTGGATGCAGCATAATCTCTCCAGCTCGGGGAAGTTGTAGGATGTAGTAGTCAATTATCACTGACAGGGCTTGCTTCGAATGAGTTAAGTAATTCATAGGGTTTACGTTTGTTTCTGTTTTATCTTGGGGACGACTACTATGTCTCATTTTTCACATCATCCTTTTTCCTTTACTCTTGATTTTGCCAGCAATGTGTAGGCTGCTCTGCTAGACCTGAACAGTAATTATAGCCACTTCCTGAAAGTGAAGCCCCCATGATAAGTCTGGAGAAATGGTCTTTGTCATGGCCTCCACGTGAGTAATTAGTTCCACATGTGGCTTTCCCTCTGCTCTTTCTCCCCCCTCCTTTCTTTCTGAAGCCTCTAGCTGTTTAGGCTAGCTGGTGGCCAAATACTTTTCTCTAAATGAGGACCTAAGAAAGCTTTAAAGATTTATACATCAGCCTTTCCCTTTAAAGAGAGGGTTCCAGTATCTTAATAAATTGTTTCTTGTACCAGTAAGTAGATCTGTACCCTTACTTTGCATCCTTATCCTCGGTCTGTCTGGACTTTGGTTAAGAGTGAAATGTTCTCACTACTTTATTTCCATCTCATTGTTCCTAGACCAGTATAAGAACTTTAGCTTGAACTCCAAGGCATTTCAATAATCCAACTTACGTTCAATTTGGTGTCATTGTGGACACATGCTATGAACTGCATGGCCGTATTCTTTCTCTCTCTCTCTCTGTACAATGCCTGACTAAAATTATTGAATTACCACAATTAAAGAAAATGATGGAATCACCTTGTAATTTGCATGTCTAAATCAAATATGGAACAAGAATGCAAATTAGCCTTCAGTTAAAAAAGACTGCTTACTGGCCGTGCTGAGCTGTTGGACTTGGCTCACTGAAAGAAAACATGGCTCCCATAAAAGAGTTGTCAATTAAAACAATAGATAGGTTTGTAAAACTCCTTCAAGGTTGAAATCCAATACAAAATGTAGCTAAAGATGTTAGTTGCCTTAGTTAGCTGTGTGTAAAATTTGGTGCAAGTATAAACAAAATGGGAAGTTTATAAAAGCAAAACATAAGGGAGATGTCGAAGTAATATGCCGTAAATACTGAAAATACTCAACAAAACAAATGGGCGGAAACAGGAGTCATTGTTTGTGATAGAACTGTAAGAAGTCAGCTGGATCAAATGGGACTTACCTATAGAAAAGTTAAATGAAACCAGAACTAACAAGGTTACCGTGGGCTAATGAAAAGTAATCACGGAGTGTGGATGACAAGATGAAAGTGATGTTCAGTGATGAATCATAAATCTGCTTTGACCAAGGAGATGATTCTGGAACTTTTGTTTGGTGCCGTTCTAATGAAACATATGCAGAATACAAAAAAAATATTTTATTATATCTTTGTATAAGCTTGTATAACAGTGTAAATTTGTTGTGCCCTCAAAATAACTCAACACACAGCCATTTATGTTTAAACCGCTGGCAACAAAAGTGAGTACTTGTGTAATTGTGCCCAATTAGTCATTTTCCCTCCCTGGTGTCATGTGACTCATGGTTATGAGGTCTCAAGTGTCAATGGGGAGCAGGTGTGTTAAATTTGGTACTATCACTCTCACACTCTCTCATACTGGTCACTGGAAGTTCAACATGCCTCCCCATGGCAAAGAATTCTCTTTTTTTTTTCTCTCTGAAAAAAAGAACTGTTGCTCTACATAAAGATGGCCTAGGCTATAAGAAGATTGGCAACACCCAGAACCTGAGCTGCAGCACAGTGGTCAAGACCATACAGTGGTTTAATAAGACAGTTTGCACTTAGAACAGATCTCGCCATAGTCCACCAAAGAATTTCAGTGCACGTACTTCGCGTCATATACATAAGTTGTCTTTTCAAAATAGGCGCATGAGTGCTACCACCATTGCTTCAGAGGTTAAAGGGGTGGGGGCTCAGCCTGTCAGTGCCATCCCAGAAGGGAGCCTCTTCTAAAGATGATGCATAAGAAAGACTGCAAACAGTTTGCTGAAGACAAGCAGACTAAAGACATGGATTACTGGAACCATGTTCTGTGGTCTGATGAGACCAAGATTAACTTACTTGGTTCAGATGGTGTCAAACATATGTGGCGGGAACCAGGTGAGGAGTACAAAGACAAGTGTGTCTTGCCCACAATCAAACATGGTGGTTAGAGTGTCATGATTTGGGGCTGCATGATTGCTGCTGGATGTGGGGAGATACAGATCATTGAGGGAACCATGAATGCCAACATGTACTGTGACATACTGAAGCAGAGCATGATCCCCTCCCTTTGGAAATGGGTATTCCAACATGATAGCAACCCCAAACACACCTCCAAGACAATCACTTAAGAAACTGAGGGTAAAGGTGCTGGACTTGCCAAGCATGTTTCTAGACCTAAATCCTATGGAGCATCTGTGGGGCATCCTCAAACGGAAGATGGATGAGCCCAAGTTCTCTAATATCCACCAGTTCCGTGATGTTGTTATGGAGGAGTGGAAAAGGATTCCAGTGGCAACCTGTGAACTCCATACCCAAAAGAGTTAAAGGGGTTCTCCAGGAATTAAGAAAATGAAAATACTTAAATATTACTTCATTATAAATATATTCCCAAATACCTTTCATTAGTTATAATGGCTCCTTTTGTCTGGGGAGCAATCATTAGGAGAAACAAAATGGCTGCTGTCCTATTAGTACAAACAAAACCTGTCCTAATCACACAGGAGGCCAAGTTACTTCACAACATGGAGCTAAAGAGATGTCTCATCCTCCTCTCTGGTTGTCAGGGATTATGATCCTGAATACAGATAATAAGATCTTTAGCAGAAATCTCTGAAGGAATGGAGTTCATGAACAGTTATGGCTAATGAGCAGCAGCACTTGTATGCAGTCTCCATTACCACAGTCTTTGCTGTCCATCCTCTCTGTACTTCATGCCTCCTAATGAGCTCCATTCTTACAAAGATTCAGCTAAATATCATATTAATCTGTATTCAGGATCATAATCCCTGACAAGTAGGAGAGGAGGAAGAGGCAGCTCTTTAGCTCAGTGCTCTGAAATAACTTGTCCTGCTGTGTGATTAGGACAGGTTCTGTGTGTATTAATAGGATGGCAGCCATTTTGTTTCTCCTAATGATTGCTCCCTAGACAAAATGAGCCATTATAACTAATGAAAGGTATTTGGCAATATATTTATAATAAAGTAATATTTACATATTTACATTTTCTTAATTCCTGGAGAACCCCTTTAAGGCACTTTCAGTGCTGGAAAATAATGGTGGCCACATAAAATATTGACTTTGAGCACGATTTGGCCATTTTCACTTATTATAATGGCACAACAAATTTACACTGTTATACAATCTGTACACTGACTACTTTACATTATATCAAAGTATCATATTTTCAGTGTTGTCCGATGAAAATATATAATAAAATATTTACAAAAATGTGAAGGGTGTACTCACTTTTGCGAGATACTGTAAATATGACCCCTTGAAGAAAACAATTTCTACAAATATTTATGACAATGAGTTGCATGTCAGGTAAAGGATCTGTGGAGATGGCAATCATCACCTTAATATTCAATGCAGGACCATTGGCGATGGTATTCATTATCTCAACAGTCCATACAGGACCATTGGAGATGGAAATCATCACCTCAACAGTCAGTGCAGGACCACTGGAGATGACAATCATTACCTCAACAGTGAATACAGGACCATTGAAGATGGCAATCATTACCTAAACCATCAATGCTGGACCATTAGCGATGATAATCCTTACTTGAACAGTCAACGCAAGACCATTGGCTATGGCAATCATTACCTCAGCAGTCAATGCAGGACCACTGGCGATGACAATCATTACCTCAGCAGTCAATGCAGGACCATTGGAGATGGCAATCATCACTTCACCAGCCAATTAACAGGTGTAAATAGAAATTGTAGACACATTTCTCATTCTCCCAATAGAAAATCGTTTGGGGATGTATTTTGCCACAGAGCAAAGAGTGTTAAAAGGGGTTTCCGGGGCAAAGGCCCTTTACATAGGCTGACACAACAGGGAATTATTGTCAATGAACCCTTCATTACTGATATTTGCCTGCACATCAGATTAGGTGAGAGCTGCATTTTCATGCAGCAGTCATCTCTTCTGTATTGGGACTAGCAAACTAGCAATCACTACTGTGATCACTTGTCCCTATAGAGAATCATTGTTTCTGGGCAGCAGATCCCTATTTGTACAGCATGATCTACTGCCCAGAAACATTGATTTAGGTGACCATATCAGCGATGCTTTCACCCAATGAATGAGCTTCTGAGGGTGAAATCACCCTTAGAATTTCAGCACATCATCAAAGGCTACCTATGATATAATCACACATTAAATATACACCATGACTTTAGTGTACACAGAAGTGTATTTTATAGCTGGTTACATCGCTGGTGTGGCATAAGGCACAACATAGCACATCACATTGCATATTAATATGTTGTCTGTTACATGGCACACTGAAGTGCTGGGAGATATAATGAGATAGACAATACAACATAAGTGTCCTGTTGACATGTTCTCACCAACAGTTGCAAGCAGAGTATAACAGTTCAACTTGGGTGGCATTGCCGCTGCAATAGGGTCTCACCAGTAAACCAAAACAACAGAATATCTTCAAAAGATAGGTGTTTCTTTATAAGAGAGAAAGACTGTTTTTAACCCTCTGTTTCATTGGAACCATGTAGAATGTAGATGTAGAATATTGTTTTACAGTACAGACATCCATGCCTCAAAGAATTCAGGCCATAAAAAAATCCAGAGGAGGAGCAATGGGTGACTCATCATTCAAGCAAATGTAACCGCTGAGGCCTGTGATCAGCCGCATCAGTCATGGGACCAAGCCACTTCCTGGTCCTATGGGGACCAGAAATGACAGGGAATGGGGCAGCAGCGCAGGCATGTTGGGACCGTGGACAAGTGTGTTTCTTTTTTTAGTGGGGTGAACATTAGGAGTATTGGGTTTGCCAGTTTCTAGGCTGGACAACTCCTTAAAAATTACAGCGTGCTATGTCATTTTTTTTTTAGACGCATGTCAAAAATGTGTGAACAGAATAATGCCACCAAAAACATTCGTGAGAAATGCATGAATTTTATGGCATTTTTTACAAGCCCCCCCAAAGACTGCCGTATGCAAAAATTGACCCATCGTGCAGATTTTTAAATCTGCAGCATGTCAGCTGTTTCTGCAGATTGTTAGTTCGGATCTCAGTCTTTGTAATGCAAAGGGGTAAGATCAGGGGCGAATCCGCAACAAAATTAGCAAGTAAGACGTGCAAAAATGTAGAGAAATCTGCAAGAAAATCAGCGTGGAAAATCTGTTTGTAAAGACTCATTGTGTCCAGGGACCCTTAGGCGACCTGCACACTGGTTTTAAAACAGATAATCAGCATGTTTTTCGTGTGATTTTCTGTTTGTTTCCATGACAAATCCGCACCCAGAACTGTAAACATTTTTGATGTGGATTTTCCGTAGATCTTGCATTAGGGTGAAATCTGCACAAACAATCGTTCAAAAAATTGACATGCTGTGGACTTCAAAATACACACAACAGGTCAATATCCGCACGGAACAAAAGTGTCAATTTATGCTGTAATTTGCAATGCATAGGGTGAAATATGCTGCAAATCTGCAACAAAATCTGTTATCAATCCATGTGTCAAATAGCACGGATTTGTTGCCGATTTTGCCAGTTTAATATTACAATCCCATGTGCATGTTTTCTTAGCCAGGGTTTTTTGTGACCATGATACAGCCACATTTAGGCTCTATATTATAGTTTGATTCCCAGCACTAAACTGAATTTAGTTCACCATCACTGTTCCCTCTGGGCTGTGAATTCTGGAAATAATAGAATTACAAATTCCACCCCCTGCAGATAGAATTTGGCTTATGAACCTCATTAGAAAGTTTTTTTAACACTTTCTAGAGTACTATCCAGTGTAAAGGATAGGAGTGGTGGTGGCACTGATGAAGGGCTGTGTCACAGTGAACGTCCTCAGGCCGTTGGTCCCTGGGGATCTGTGGAGTAGAATTATAATAATGAAGAAGGAGGCCACAGTTAAACGTAACAAAGTATTTTTTTATAAGTACAATATACACCTTGAAATACATACAACAGCAGTAGGATTTAAGTGCAGTTCTTCTCTGGCACCAGCAAGGTATCTGGAGGTAGGTCGTATGGCTGCATTTCTGTACTTAGGTGATACTGACCTAGTGGTAGCTTGGTGATGGGTGGCTTGGCTATAATCCCACACCTTACCGCAATGTCTTAAGGTGTAGCAGTTCATAATGATGGTAGCAGTTCATGCTGCTGTCTGGAATCTCAAGGCTTTACTTGAGGACAATTTGAGTAGTTCTCTCTGAAGAATCCCGTAACAGGAGCAGGAGCTCTACAGTGTGCTTCCTCTCCTCTCTGGCTCTAGACAGGAACTCCCCCTCTTGGTAAGAAGCAGGACCAGCCCACTCCTACCAAGAAGGGAGGAATAAGTTTCTTAGCCCTGATCCTTGCCCACCATTCCTTGCTGGGAACTACGTCCAGAAGCAAATAATAAAAGTTCTGGGGTATTACACACAGCTTAGATGGCAAACTATTCAACATCCACTTCTATGATTAAATGGGTTTCCCAGGACTCCTATACTGATGACCCAGGAATGGAATTCTTTGATGGAATTCTCAGGAACAACAAGGAAAAATTTTCCCAAAATAAGTTGGACTAAAGTAGTTAAAAGTCCCAATTCATTAATGTGTCAAAATCCTTACAAACCTTTTACTCATTTACTTGGAAGTCTCAGAGTCCCCATATAAATAAAGTGTTCACTTCTATGTATGAGGTAGAACTGACCACTGCCTCTGTCAGTCCCATGGCACTGACCACTCCATTACCATTGGGACTTCCCATCATGGGAAATATAGGCCTCAACTACACAAGTTGCTTTCCTGACAGTTCCAAATCTGGACTTTTTCTAGAGAAGTTGGCTTTTTCTTAACACTCATCACTATGAGCCATCTAGTATGTTTTTTTTATAAAACATAGCCATATTATAATATTTTCCCTACCATAAAACGTACAACCTGGTTATCTTAATGTAGTGGACAAGGTCCTTAGGCCACAAAAATGAATCTCTATTATCTAGTTTCTCAATATCTTGTCTATATAGATGCAATTCCCATAATATAGTGCCAGGGATGTAGCTATAGGGCATGCAGAGGTAGCAGTTGCATCCAGGGCCAGTAACATGTCTACTACATATACAGTCATGAGTATTCTTAATGGCAGATTTTTGGTGGGAACCCTGCTACTGAATTTGTATTAGGGCCCAGAAGCTTTAAAATACCATTCTCCGATGGCACCTAAAATGTAACGACTGTAAATGTCCTTCTCTGCCACCATCATGTCTTCATCACAGGATAATGTCTATGGGGGAAAGTCATATAATTGCCAAAAATTAAAGAATTTTTTAATGGCAGTCGCAGCAAATATTTGCCCTGGGTGCTGTCCCACAAAGCAGCGCTGGAAATTTTATTTTTAAAAAATCAGTCAATATCTTCTGGATTAATTCAATATGTAATGGATGTCACAAATTACTTGACTCACTCACTGTCAGGACATTGTGTGCTTCAGCACACACAACGTCTTGGTGTAAGCCAGCATCAGGATGTCATGTGCAGTGGTGCTGGAGCCAAAGAGAAGTCTAGCCTGCAGAAGAGGAACTGGGAGTGAGGAAAGGTAAGTAATTAAGGGAGTCTGATCTGGGGTCAGTATTTTGGTATCTGTGGTCCAAATTATGGAGTCTGGTGTATGATTGGGGTGTGGTATGTGGTATGTATTATAGGGTTTGGGATCTGATCTGTGGTCTGAATATTGGGATCTTGTCTAGTGTATGGTCTGTGGTCTGAATTAAAGAGGTTGTCCCACGAAATACATTCTAAATTTGTTAAACCAGAGCCTGAATCTGAATACTTTCGTATTGCATGAAATAAAAATTTTGTATAGCTACTGAGTTATTTAATAAAACCTAATTGTAAAGTGCCACCTTCTGTTTGTTCTTTTTTTTATGTCTTGTCCACTTCACTGAGGTGGGGGCATACGCTCAATTTAAATTTTCAACTGACATCAGCCATATCTTCTGTTAGAAGCTGTGGCAGTTACAGGGACATATCTGCAGCAGAAAGGATCCCCTTCCCCCAAGCTGCCAGTCTGATATACATCTAGCAGAACAATTTGAAGCAAGGAATGGGTCGATCTCTGGATCCATGTGAGGTACAGTGCTGGTTCTATCTTTGTTAGAAAGAGATGATCATATACTATATGATGTCTGATTAATTAAATTTTCACAGCAATCATGGCATAACCCCTTTAAGGGGTTTGGTCTGTGGTCTGAATATTGGGATCTGGTCTAGGGTATGTTCTATGGTCTGAATTAAGGGGTTAGGTCTGAAGTCTACATTTTTTTTGGTCTGGAGTAATCCAGAGCAATCCCCTCCCTCCTTAGTGTCTTCACTGTAAAGTCCTTATAGTGAGGATGATATACAGAGAATATTTTAAAAAAGGATTATTTTGGCAAACTCTGTCCCATAGTAATCCATGTCCCAACAAACCCCTCCCAATTACGTGCCACAACCCAATAAACCACACCCTGTTAAAGCACCAGTGTCCCTAGAAAAACATTTCATATGTTGTCATTTATGGAGGCCCTGTCCAAAGTCATCTCACTTTACAATAATCATACCTACTCTTTTTGATCCAGTGGCTTCTTAATAAAATAACGGTAACATATTTCTCATACGGTTCAGTGAAATGTTTTTAGGCTTTTGCATGAAAATTGTACATCGCTGTTTCTTTTAGTATACTGTAGGAGATTTGATTAAAAATACAACTTTTCACCAAAGATGTAACTATAGTTTCAAATTCCAACTAGTTCAAGTGTCATGGAGAGCCCGTCGAGTTTTCATAATAGAGGATATAAGAAGTCAGGCTTTCACATGGATAATACAGTAGGTCCACAGAGTAGCTAACTAATAATTCTGGCGCAGGCTGAAGCACTAAGGGAATTCAAATACCACTGGAACACAATCAGCAGAAAGAGAAAGAAGGCCAAGGATCAACAGGGGTCTGCTGTTATAAAACAGACGGGAAAGAAATAAGGCAGATCGAGCCAAGTGACTCATATCCACTTTCGTATTTGATAATCAAGGCTATATTGGTTTTCATACCAAATTAATGATGAAGACTTTCGGGATAAACCATTATTTATTAAGCATGTAGGATTTAGGATCCATCTGTTTAGTTTATGGGACAGACATGAAACTTAACTCCTTCAGAATATCTAAAATGAAACATCACTATCCAATTCATACAAGAGGGGATGCTCCAGAGCCTGGTCCAGTCCATCTGACTGCATATTATTTTGGGCATACATCAGTTGTGCTTTTTTTGGGCATTAACATGTTTTCCTAATGCTGACAATAAATACTGCTGGATTGCTGACCCTTGGTTCCTCTGACTACACGCAAGTTTACTCCTCTGACTTAATCCCGTCTGACCTCTGGTACTCACCATTGACCTTCTTGACTACACTCCGGAACCTCTGTCTTTCTGTTCCATCCTGTCTGGTACAGCCATGACTTTTCCTGTTATCATTGCCTATAGCAATTGTATCTCCAATTATTCCTATTTTGTTTGGTTCCACTCATGCTAAACTTTATCTAGGAGATGAAAGTCAAGTCCTGGGGCCAGATGAGTACCTTGCCCTAAACTGGGTCATGCATACAAAAGGTGTATTGTACCATTCAGGTGTACTGAATGCAGGCAAAAGGTGTATTGTACCATACTCCTCACAGAGACCAGACCAGCTATAGTGTATTACCAACAATTTCTTCAACCCTGCTGATCAGATGTTTGAAGGAGCTGACTGGCTTAGATGTTGAGTTGAACTCCCACCGATTGATATGGTAACTTAGTAACATGTTATTAAAATATCCCAAAAGTGAGGGAAAAATTGCAGTGCAGCTTATAGTCTGAATGCTAATGACCCCTTCCATTATGGGGGTCTGATCTGAGACTGATTGGGAACCGATCTGAGGCTGAGGGGGTTCTGATCTGAGCCTGATGGAGATTGGGGGGGTCGGATCTAAGGCTGATGGAGCTTGGGGGTGTGATCTGAGTTATGATGGAGCTTGGAAGTCTGATTTTGGGGTCTGATCTGAGATCTATATATTATTTATTTTCCTCCTCTGAATCCTAGGTGCTTTTCATAGTCCTGTGCGTCTTATAGTCCAAATATTTTGGCCAATTTTCGTTATCTTAGGAGATAAAAAAAATTCCTTACAATCTTGCAATCGGACAACCCTTCTCCAGAATTCTTGTAGCTATATCCTGAGGATAGGTCATCAACAGCATGAACCTGGAAAATCCCTTTAAGGTCTAACATTACACTATCTTACTTCAGTGACATTTATTCTCAGCACCTATGATATCTCCAAGTCAATCTGAAATCAATTTTATTGGCATGGCCACAGAGCTCTTAGGACATTTGCAGTCATATATTAAGTGTCTGAGATGTTGTTTATCAAGATAATTTTTCCACTTGAACTATAAATCTCTTGGTGCCTCATTGATGGATTTCAGTGGTTGAGATTTGCTTTTGTTGGTACGGATCAGTATATTCAGAGGTGTTATGTTTAGAGCTGCTAAAACATCACCTTGTGAAGCTAAACTCTTGTAAAGCACAGTAGTTTTCCATGAATGATTGTTATTACTTGGTCATTATCTACAGACCTACCAGACCATTATGATTCAAGGGGCATTCCGCTATGTTTGGCTGTTTTCCATCAGTGCCATAGACTTTGAATGAAGCAGCAGGGTACATGCTCGACTTCCACGCCATTCACGATCCCCTAGCTGTAGTCTTTTGGCTGTGGGGCATGGGGACCCAACATCTCCTGTTCTGAAAATCGGTTGGAGTCACAGCAGTCAGACCCCACCTGTCTAACATTTCTTCTCTAATCAGTGGACAGGTGATAAATGTCTGTCACTGGAATACCCCTTTAAAGTGTAATGGAAAATTCTCTACTTGCCCCCTATTTTTCATTTACCTGAATGGCTCAATTAGAAGATGGTTTCTTCCACTTTTTGCAACTATAATAAGCTGCACTATAATCAGCTGGTAATAAAACAGCACAAGTGCATCACACAATGACAATATGATAACTGTTATTTTTTCTATAGGCCACTTACAACTTTTCTACATATAGGGTTCAATTGTAGGATGTTTTTTGCATGACTTTATGCCGTGAAGCACTACATCTGCATTCACCATGCATCCCCCCCCCTACATGACAATGGTCATGAGCTGCTTGAACCTTCCAATTCAGAACACGGGGATCATTGACTCAATTACAGCTTCTGTGAACATCTTTAATTTAGACCTATCAAGAGAACACTAGATCTGTCATACTATTGTCCTAGTTCTACTAATGTACTATTTTACTAATGGATAACATCTTTCTCTTGCAGCATCAGTAAACTAACAATAAGATCCTTGTCCATATAACAGCTGTATCTCTCTGTTGACTGAAATGAATGCAGAATTTTCTTTAAATAATTGTTTCCTATGAACAATGGGTTAAAAAAAACCTTGCTGATAGAAAGAGGTGCAAAAGTTCAGCAAAGTGGCTTAGAAATTACTACTGTTGCCTTGCAGCACTGGGGCCCTGGATTCAAATCCAGGTGACATCTGCTAGAGTTTGTATGTTCTCCCCATGTTTCTTTGGGTTTCCTCACGGTACTCCGGTTAATTCCCCGCCACTCTACAAACATAGAGGGGGGTTAATTCAGAACTTAGATTTTGAGCCTGAGTGTGGACACGCCGTGAGTTATAAATGGATAAAAAAAGTTCTTGTGAATTAGTATCAAAGAGAATCTGTCACTAGGTTTGAAGCCACCAAACCACAAGAATGTTATGCACCATGCTCTTACATTTCCAAACATCTCCATGTAAAAACAGACATTAGGAGTTAGTATAAGAAATTATAAATTACCAAGACCTGTCCGGGACTCTAGTCCATCAGCATCAGGCAAATGTGTATTGAGTAGATGAAGCCATAAACAGCACCATTTTTGTACAACTTTATGCTGTGAAGACCTACATTTACTTTCACAGAGCACTCCTGCAAGGCAAATGTCATTGACCACTGGAATATCCAGTTCTTTAACTGGATCTTTCGTTGGAAACCTTGGTATACGATCCCCAGGCTCAGCTTCGAAAAGTACATGCACTAGATGCCACTGGACTACAGTTCCTGCACTCATCTTACGTAACGTCTTTTGTACCCTGCTGCTGAAACCACAGTTTTTCACATGGACATATTAGGAACTCAAAACTTACTTGGTGGTTAAGTGGCCCTAAAACTGGTGAAAGGTTCCCTTTAAAGGGGTTGTCTCATCTAAGACATTGGAGGCATATCACTAGGATATGCGACCAATGTCAGATAGGTGCGGGTCCCACCCCGCAATAGGCACCAGAAAGGAAAGGGACCGTAAACACTTCAATATAAATCAATTCTATTCAACCTCCTTGCTTATACAGTTGTACATCTTTTGAAACTCTGTTGTTCCGTTTTTTGTCCTGAAAGTCTATTTGATATTACTGTGGGTCACTGAAAAGTGTGTAAAGAAAACACGTGAGACTACTTTCACACTAGGGTTAAAATTTCTGGTATTGAGATCCGTCATAGGGTCTCAATACCGGAAAAAAAAACTTCTGTTTTTTTCCTCATTCACTGTCAATGGGGACAAAACATAACTGAACAGAACGGAGCGCTTCAAAATGCATTCAATTCTGTTCTCATACCAGAGAGAAAACCGCAGCATGCTGCAGTTTTCTTTCCGTCCTGGGATGCGGACCAAGACGGATCTGTCATGACCCACAATGCAAGTCAATGGGGACAGATGCGTTTTCTCTGACAAAATAGAAAACGGATTCGTCCCCCATTGACTTTCAATGGAGTTCATGACAGATCCGTCTTGGCTATGTTAAAGATAACACAACCGGATCCGTTCATAACGGATGTAGATGGTTGTATTATCAGTAATGGAAGCATTTTTGCTGAACCCTGCCGGATCCAGCAAAAACGCTAGTGTGAAACTAGCATTACATATGTTGAAGTAATTTAGAACTTCTGGCAACATACAAACAAATGTGCAAAATGTTGGCCACATCCATGATGTCGGAACAGCTACAGCTTTTCAGAACATTTCTTTTGTGTATTTTTGCCTCTTTTGCATATTTTAATATAAATTCTTTGTTTACTTTTAGCCCCCTCCACTGTGAGGCTAAAATAAACTAAATGAACATCTTATTACCATCTTATAAAAACTACACCCATCTTTTACATGCAGTTAGCATACTTCCACTAAAAGTAGCACAGAGGCAGACAAGCAGTAGAACATTGGCATGTAAAAACTTACTTAAAGGGGTTTTCCCATGAATAATGTAAAAAATGAAACTCAGATATCATATAATACATGACACTCTCTTTCTAACAAATCTAGAACCGACCCTGTATCTCACATGGATCTAGAGATCTCCACATTCATTGCTCTGCTAGATTTATATCAAGCTGACAGCTCAAGGGGGGTGTCTTTTCTTCTGCAGCTAAGGGGGCGTGTCCATGCTTTCCCTATCACAATCAGGAGGCAGCTGAAGGATGAAACTGAGCATGTGCGGCCTTCTCAGTAAGCAGGACAAAGAAATAAGAAAAAGAACAAAGAGCAGGTGGCGCTATACAGATACAGATATATTGAATAGCTCTGTGGCTATACAAAATTTTTAATTACATGCAATTACAAAAGTATTCAGATCCAGGAGCTGGTTTGAAAATTGTAGAATATGTTTTGTGGGACAACCCCTTTAAGGAAATTTGCCTGTCCATCTAATTATAAAACATAGGCCCTTATGAGCTTAAAGGGATTTTCCCAGATTCTCAACATTGATGGCCTATCCTTAGATTAGGTCATCAATATCATTTTGTGGGGGGGGTCCAACTCTTACCATCCCCTGCCGATCATCTCTTTAAAGGTGCATCGTCAAGCGTAGTGATTTGTTAATTGTTTACAATGCACGCCATCTACAGTCATGGCCAAAAGTTTTGAGAATGATACAAATATTAATTTTTACAAAGTCTACTACTTCAGTTTTTATAATGGCAATTTGCATATACTCCAGAATGTTATAAAGAGTGATCAGCTTAACAGCAATTACTTGCAAAGTCAATATTTGCCTAGAAAATGAACTTTATCCCCCAAAACACATTTCAACATCATTGTAGCCCTGCCTTAAAAGGACCAGCTAACATCGTTTCAGTGATTGCTCCATTAACACAGGTGTGGGTGTTGATGAGGACAGGGCTGGAGATCAATCTGTCATGATTAAGTAAGAATGACACCACTGGACACTTTAAAAGGAGGCTGGTGCTTGGCATCATTGTTTCTCTTCTGTTAACCATGGTTATCTCTAAAGAAACACGTGCAGTCATGATTGCACTGCACAAAATGGCCTAACAGGGAAGAGTATCACAGCTAGAAAGATTGCACCTCAGTCAACAATCTATCGCATCATCAAGAACTTCAAGGAGAGAGGTTCCATTGTTGCCAAAAGGCTCCAGGGCGCCCAAGAAAGACCAGCAAGCGCCAGGACCGTCTCTTAAAAGTGTTTCAGCTGCGGGATCGGGCTACCAGCAGTGCAGAGCTTGCTCAGGAATGGCAGCAGGCAGGTGTGAGTGCATCTGCACGCACTGTGAGGCGGAGACTCTTGGAGCAAGGCCTGGTCTCAAGGAGGGCAGCAAAGAAGCCACTTCTCTCCAGAAAAAACATCAGGGACAGACTGATATTCTGCAAAAGGTACAGGGAGTGGACTGCTGAGGACTGGGGTAAAGTCATTTTCTCTGATGAATCCCCTTTTCGATTGTTTGGGACATCTGGAAAACAGCTTATTTGGAGAAGACGAGGTGAGCGCTACCACCAGTCTTGTCTCATGCCAACTGTAAAGCATCCTGAAACCATTCATGTGTGGGGTTGCTTCTCAGCCAAGGTAATCGGCTCTCTCACAGTCTTGCCTAAAAACACAGCCATGAATAAAGAATGGTACCAGAATGTCCTCCGAGAGCAACTTCTCCCAACCGTCCAAGAGCAGTTTGGCGATCAACAATGCCTTTTCCAGCATGATGGAGCACCTTGCTATAAAGCAAAGGTGATAACTAAATGGCTCAGGGAACAAAACATAGAGATTTTGGGTCCATGGCCTGGAAACTCTCCAGATCTTAATCCCATTAAGAACTTGTGGTCAATCATCAAGAGACGGGTGGACAAACAAAAACCTACAAATTCTGACAAAATGCAAGCATTGATTGTGCAAGAATGGACTGCTATCAGTCAGGATTTGGTCCAGAAGTTGATTGAGAGCAATGCCAGGGAGAATTGCAGAGGTCCTGAAGAAGAAGGGTCAACACTGCAAATATTGACTTGCTGCATTAACTCATTCTATCTGTCAATATAAGCTTTTGTTACTCATAATATGATTGCAATTATATTTCTGTATGTGATAAAAACATCTGACAAACACACATAAAAACCAGAGGGCAGCAGATCATGTGAAAATATAATATTTGTGTCATTCTCAAAACTTTTGGCCATAACTGTACTTGGTAGTGACTGCACAGGGCATAACAGCTTCGTCCCATTCAAGTGAATTTCAACATGCCCTACCCTTTGTTGTCAAGGAAGGTAAGCCGTCGCAAGAAGTTTATTCCGCTCCCCCCCCCCCATTCACTTAGCATCTGTATGAGGAATACCTCAGAGATAGCCATTGACAGAAAGTTATTGAATGCATATGGTCAGCTTAAAGGAACATGTCCATCAAAATGGCATTTTTTAAAAACTCTTCATAAAAAGCTAATTGTTTTTAGAATTTGTGGCAGTTTTTGTTTTTCATTTTGTCAGTACTATGATATTGAAAATTAAATACAGAATGTTGTCTCTCTGTAGCAGTCGGCACAAATAATTGACCTCTTATATAGGTAATCCATTGTCAGTTTACTGCTGCTATGAAAGAAAGATGAAAGATGTCTGAAGAGTAATCCTCAGGCAGGGTGCATGCTCTGCCTGACACTCCAACAGCTTTGGCGAACGAGACCACTGTTCTCGGGATCAGAGGGGGAACCAGAGGTCGGACCCCCACTGATCATCTAGTTGTCCTCTATTCTGTGGATAACTTCAAATCTTGACACAACTCCTTAAGGGTAAGTATCCTTGGCATATCTTGTCCTTTTCCTTATTTTTAATTCTTATGCTTACAGAAGCAAGCTGTATAAATGCAATGTTCTAAAGATATGCACTGGATATCATATACAATGAAATCTATAACCCTACTTGATATGAGCCTCTAAGAGCAATGGGGACATTGCCATTACACCTAGAGGCTGTGCTCTTTCTGCAACTTCTGCGCCCTCTCCACTTTGATTGACAGGGCCAGGCAGTGAAAACATCATCACACTGAGCCCAGTCAAATCAAAATGGAGAGGATGCAGCAGTTCCAGACAGAGTAGAGCCTCTAGGTGTAACGGTAACGCCTCCGTTGCTCCTAGAGGCTCATTTGCATATATATAAACCTAATTTCTCTCACGGATGCCGGCACATGTGAACATGGGACCAACACAGATGTCTTCAGCTGCCAAATGCACATGTAGCAGGTCAGCCAGTTCCATGGCTACAAATCTGCCAACAAATGCCCTTCTTCATGAGTGTGTGTATGTGTGTATATATATATATATATATATATATATATATATATATATATACACACATATAGTATATACACACACACACACACACACACAGACACACACAGACACACACATATACATTTTTTTCTCAATAAGAAAAGTGTGTCTAAATGTGGAATGCTGGGTGTATGGTTTCCTTTTTCTTTATATAAAAGCGTAATAAAAGCATAATTCATCCCAGTAACTACCTTTTAAGTTGCAGCAGCTGGCTAGGTGAGACGACGTTGCTGTGGTAACCGCACATAATATATACCAGCAGCAGCAGAGTTTGGAGGTGTCAGCTAGTTTACGAGGGTTATGATTGGCTCTTTCATAAATTTTACAACCCCAACCCCACTCTAATCACTTTCTGCTAGCCTGCCCTTGCCTTAAAGTTCAGACGGTTTTTGTAGGTAATGAAAAATATTTAGTCAGGCCATTTTTCCTCCTTCTCATTTCTTCAAGAACCAAAGTCACAAACATTTTTACTGCTTTGTGCACTGCATTTAACGTTGGCCAAACCTGCCAATTTTGGCAGGAACGACTGATGTGTACAAGGGTGCCCTCTCTCTCCCCATCTGATATCAGGTCTATTGAACTTTCAATGCCAAACCTTTTTGTTCTTTGGGGAGAGGTGTCTGACAGAGGCTTACTCACCTCGGCCTCTTGAGAAGACATGCACATTAGCCTGAAATGAGCGTTCATGTGTATAGGGGTCTGGGGGAATAGCTATTGGCCTGGATAAGTGTTTTGCCGACAGCTGTTGAAGAGGTTTGACCACCTGTAGGCTACCTGTGGGTACAACTCTTTTTCAACTCCACCATAAATTTATTTTCTCTGATAAGGCTGAACATGTATGGTTAGTTAAAAAGGAAGAGGGCTTCTCTCAGAGCAGACAAATTGAGACCTAGCATGACCGATCCTGCACTTGGGAGGCAATTGGGAGACCCTCATAAACATATTGGTGGGTTCGACCAACTTTCATCTAGTGTGTATTGTCAGCCATACCTAAAGTTTATATTATCTACATTTGCTGGAAGATCAGTGTATGTTATCAGTCATATTGGACTGGGTAGAGGACTATAGAGGTTGTCTGACTGTTTGATACTGATGACCTATCCTCAGGATAGGTTATCAGTAAGTGATTGGTGGGGATCTGACTCCTGGCACCCCTGTCGATCAGCTGTTAGAAGAGACTGCGGCACTCACTGGGCGCATGACCTCTTCCTAGGCCAGTGACGTCACAGTCATTGGTCACATGACCTAGGCGCAATTCAGTCCTATTCAAGAGAATGGGGCTGAGCTGTGATACCAAGCACATCCACTATCCAATGGATGGTGCCGTGCTTGGTAAGCAGAGAGAAGGCCGCTGTGCTACTGCAAGCGAGTCTGCCTCTTCAGATGGCTGATGGTTATTTAAAAAGGAAGAGGGTTTCTCCCAGAGCAGACAAATTGAGACCTAGCATGAACGATCCTGCACTTGGGAGGCAATTGGGAGACCCTCCTAAACATATTTGTGGGTTCGATCAACTTTCATCTAGTGTGTATGGTTAGCCATACCTAAAGTTTACATTATCTACATTTGCTGGAAGATCAGTTTGTTACCAGTCATATCGGACTGGGTAGAGGACTATAGAGCTTGTCTGACTGTTTGATACTGATGACCTATCCTCAGAATGGGTTATCAGTATGTGATTGGTGGGGTTCTGACTCCTGGCATCCCTGACGATCAGCTGTTTGAAGAGACTGTGGCACTCACTGGGCGCGTGACCTCTTTCTAGGCCAGTGACGTCACAGTCATCGGTCACATGGCCTTTTTACTAGAAGTTATGAATGAATTGCTTTTAGCCTTCAGTAAGGGTACAGAGGAGAGGTAACAAGTTGGGGGTGTGTACCTGCACAGTCTGAAAATGGCAGCACTGATTGGATAGAGTGTCTGTGCAGGGACCCCCCCAACTGGTTACCTCCCCTCTGTACCTTTACTGAAGGCTAATAGCAATTCATTCATAATTTCTAGTTGGAATAATAAAGGAATGGTACAACATAGAGCCATAAGAATAGATGCTCCAGAATTGTTATTACATGGGGAATGCATGTAGCTATTAAAACAGGCATATCAGGAGCGGTGAAAGGACCTCTTTAAGTGGCAAGGCTGATGGACGTTCAGAAAGTATGCCCCTTTTTTCATGATCACTGCTTTATTTCACAGATCTCCAGTATTATAATCCATTCCTTTGCTTCAGATAATCTTTGCTTCAGATAATCATATTAATAGCAGGCCAAGGTGGACCAGGAGGGATACTGACCACTGCGTCATTTACTTGGAAAAAGATAAGTACTGTAGTACAGCTCTGTCAGTAATACTGGAGATGGTAAGGATGTGAGATATAGTGTGACCACAAAAAATAGAAACCTACATACAGGTAAATAATCTATAAAAGCATATTGGGGTGGATTCATAAAAACTGAATAGCAACCTACAGCACTCTCATAGCAACCAATCGCAGCACATCTTTTGTTTTTCAAGAGCACTATAAAAATGAAAGCTGAGCTGTGATTGGTTGCTATGGGCAACAAAGAAAGTTTTACTTTCTTTGAAGAATAGGCCAATAAACGTTATCCTGTAAAAAACACATACACAAGGGAAACAAGGGTCTGATTTTCCTGCCCACAATGTATCAGGGGAATGCAGCAATATTCTAGCAACTCCCCAAAAATATTTGGGGTCATTTATTAAACTGGTGTAAAGTAGAACTAGTTTAGTTGCCCATAGAAACCAATCAGATTCCACCTTTCATTTTTGATAGCTAATTTGGAAAATGAAAGGTGGAATCTGATTGGTTGCTATGGGCAACTAAGTCAGTTCTGTTTTACACCAGTTTGATAAATGACCCGAAATGTTCTTCTGGAATTGCTCTCTTATATTAGCAGGAGCATTCGAATAATGAAACAGGGCTTCCCTGAGGCCATCAGCAGACACAAGCAGTTTTATGACAGTCTGATGTATTTGCATCCATAAAATAGCGTTTTCGCTTCCAGGAAAAAAATTCCGTTTGGAAGGGTAACATAGGAACATGCTCCATATGCGAATCCTGATTTGATACCCTACGCTTCATAGACGTGCCAGATAATTTACTGTAAATAATTTTCCTCATGATGAGATGCTAAATAATAATTCCTGCCAGTCACAGTGTTAACAATAATGATAAATGTGACTTGCTAAATGCAGTGTTGCTAATATTTGGTCATGCAACAAATATGGGTATTCTTGCAAACCAATAGAGGTATTCTGGTTGTAAATCACTTTTTACTTATGTCCCATTGCCTGTCTCACCTATTGAAAGAGTCATACTTAACTGCTCCCTGCTCTTCGGTCCTGCATGCTGGCTCCTGCTTGTCCATATAGACATGGTCTAGTGTGCCACAAGAGCCAATGAATGGCTTCAGCGGTCACATGTCCCCAAGTGGCACATCATCACTGAAGCCAGTCATTGGATGCGGTGGCACAGATGACCATGTCCATACCTGCTGGAAGAAAAGCTGGGGACCAGGAGATGGATGAGTAGGAGCTAGTGCACAGGACTGGAGCGTCTTGGAGTAGATAAGTATGACACTTACAATAGTTGAGGCAGGCTATGGGCATAAGTAAAAAGTGATTTATTACTGGAAACCCCCTTTAAGCTTGGTATGCTTATAATTAAAGGGGTATTTCAATTGTTACAAGTTACCTCTATCCACAGGATCTGCAGTGATTATTAGATTGGTGGGGGTTCTACCTCTGTAAAAGTCCCCTTGTACCCCTCAGAGCCCCTAAAAATGAATGGAGCAGCATTCATTATGATGAACCCCCACTAATGTATAAGGGAATTACATAAATGGCAGCCCCCTAATGTGTACTTATTATTGGAAGGAAACCCACTCAGCAGAGACAAGCTGTTTTCTGACAGCCTGTGCCTGCTGCTCCATAAGCAGAATACTTGTGGCCAAGAACAACAGTCTTCAGTCCAACAAGTCTATTGTAAGGAGCAATCCTGATATACATTAGTTGGAAGAGAATGCCAAAAAGTGTCACTTTCATCATGGAACACATAGAGATAACACAGTTCTCAGTGTCCGTAAAAATTGTCTACATGATACACCTGTCTGACAATCTTTTACCATGAGTGGGACGTATATACACTCCTCAGCATTGAAATTGCAGCACCAAGATGAAAAAGTCATGGAATTATGGAAATCGCAGGATTGATAGACATGTTAATGATATGCAAATTATAAAAAGTGAAAACAAAATATTCAAAATATCTTGATTTTTTTATTCAGTATCGAGCCCTACATGCGGAATTACACGCACGTACATGTTTTGGCAGGTTATTAATGGTTGTCTCTGGAATGTTCTGCCACACTGAATGCACTTGGGCACGCATATCATCAAGATCCGCTGCTGGCAACTTCCTTTGCAATTGCCGACCAATGATGTCCCAGATGCGCTCAAAGACAGACAAGTCTAGAGATGCTGTAGGCCATGGTAGCACATTTCAGCCATGCAAGCTGCTCACAGTAGTAGTACAAGTAACATGCGGCCTGGGACACTTTGGAGAAATTACTGTACCACTGGTTCCACAATCAAAGCAATGTAAAACCGAGTTGCTAGTGTACCTGAAATGAAGACTAGAGGGGTCCTGATACTGTATATTAAGTAAACCCATACCTGGCTGAACTCATCGCTGAAGAGGATAGACCTCCATTACTGTGTTGCTGTGCACCATTATAGCCTTTGAGACCGGGAACACTTGTAGCTGGACGTCTGGGTCTAAGCCCTGAGTCGTGCAAATGCCTTCTGATGGTTTGTGTAGACACTGTTTGCCCCTCTAGGCTTTGGGTGTGATGTCCAATTTCACTTGCAGCACATTCATCACTATAAGCCATTCTTCTAATCAGACAATGCGTCCGTGAAGATGTTCACCTCTGTGCACCTCTTGTGGTCATTCCAGTTGGTCATTGTTCTCCCAACCACCGGGACAAGCAATGTTGAACAGTGCTGACTCCTTGGCCAGAGTGATAAACCTGGGACTCTCAGTTTAAAGATTCTGACCCTCTCAGTATGCAGGAGACCACACAATCATCCCACATGATTTGATCTGATATTTGAGGATTTATATGGCTCAAAAATTTTGCTTCCAATCTGGCATTTATGCTTTTCCCACACACCACAGATTGGAGCTAGGTGTTTGAAAATTTGATTATCTGCAGATTTTTTTCACCTGCTACTTCCTTAATTTGCATTACCTTACGGCTTGTCCATCTTGGTGTTGCAAGTTCAGTGTTGAGGAGTGTAAAACATCAAGTTTACATTGGATACTAGTAGGTCTCTAACACATTAGTGTTCTCTAGAAATGAACGAATTCTGATTCTAAACTAATTAAGTTTGTTACAATTTTTTTTTTAATTCTAGCTAATAGGATTCTAGCAAATTCAAAACTTTCTGTATTCGTTTCAGATGAATCACTTAAAGGGTTTCTGTCACCAAGTTTGACCATATTAAACCAGATGACATTTGCAATGCACAAATGTCACCTGATGTTTAATATGGTCTTCTTTTTAAGATATGTGTCCCCGTTTTCTTAAAAAACTACTTTTGTAATATGCAAATTACCTTCACTAGGTGCAAGGGGCGGTAACCTTGCATCTAGTAGCGCCGTTTTCCCCACCTTCTATATTACGTCATCAGCGTAGATTGACAGGGCCAGGCAGCTCGCTCTATCTTCTGCTGGCCCTGTCAGCTCTGCAAATCCCGCGCCTGCGCTGTGGGTCCGACATTCGGCGCAGGCGCAGTGAGTGCAGCTGGCTGCCGGGCTCCCGGCTTCCTCAATGTGCCTGCGCCGCCTTCTCTTCCGGGTGTAGTGTGACATCATCGGTGCAGGCGCAGTGAGGAAGCTGGGAGCTCGGCAGCCAGATGCACTCACTGCGTCTGCGCCGAATGACGGACCCACGGCGCAGGCGCGGGATTTGCAGCGCTGACAGCCCTGTCAATCTACGCTGATGATGTAATATAGAAGGTGGGGAAAACGGCGCTACTAGGTGCAGGGTTACCACCCCTTGTACCTAGTGAAGGTAATTTGCATATTACAAAAGTAGTTTTTTTAAGAAAATGGGGACACATATCTTAAAAAGAAGGCCATATTAGACATCAGGTGACATTTGCGCATTGCAAATGTCATCTGGTTTAATATGGTCAAACTTGGTGACAGAAACCCTTTAAAATGGCAGCCACCATTTCACAGGTTAGAAGACAGAGAAGAAAGCGCCTGCCACAAAAAAGGGACACTTTTTGGACAGTTCAGTTTGGCTTTTTACCCCTTACTACCATCCGTTTACCCATAGCCATATATGTTAGTGTCATTTTGACAATACTCATGCTATCTTGATGTTACGGAGCTTGAAAAGGGTTGGAGACAGTTCTAGGAGACCACAGTGTGTCATACATGACTTTTCAGGGCAATCGGGGAACTTTCGATTTGAGTCAAATTTATTCAGACCTGAGTCGAATCTGACAACTGATTTGTGTGAATCAGCCCAGAAACAAATTTCAAGAAGTTTACTCGTCTTTAGTATTCTCATTACAAGACAAGGCAATAAAATTATAAGCTTGTATCTACTGATCGGAAGCTACAGACATAATTTCAAATACCAGATTGCTCCCAATTGAAACAAGAGGGGGCACGTATATTTTAGGGAATTCCTATTTAATGTGGGTGCACACACAGAAACAAAGTAAGAAATGTTGCAATGCTTAAACCAGCTACAGAAATTTAGGGTAAAGTGTTTTTTTTTTTTTTTTTTCAAAAGCATTCTGCAAAGTAACCCCCGTAGCTGGACACCTAATGCATGTTGTCTGTGCTTTGCTGGAACAGGCAGCAGAAGCATTAGAAAAATAAACAAGTGAATATAGTGCAACCTTTCCGATAATGCAATGGTGAAAGGAAAGACGACAAAGGAGCCCAGCCAGCAAGATATTGCCGGCTTCTATGATTTGATGTTCTTAGTATTAAAGTAAACACAGACATAGAAAACTCTTGTCTCGTGCCACTAAATGACCTCGTTTGCTACTGTGTTATGGATGAAACCTATGGCAGATGTTTGCTTGTGGCAAAAGCAATCAAGGCACTCTTTTTGGCTGGAATTACTTAGATACTGGAAAGTAAAATTCTGTGAAAATTAAGAATTGCATAATGAAGGGAGTCACTCACTGCTTTCGTAAAATGCAGCTTTCATAAGCTTTTTTAATCATTTAAAAAGAAATGTAGAATGAACCATTAATACCATGGTTATGGTATAGATATATCAGATTCAATGTTTTCACATTAATTGATCATGTTCTAATTTTTTTTTTCCATTTCATTTTTTAGTTTTATTTTTTAAGCTAAAATTAGACTTTCATTATTTTGAGGCTGAATAAGGTTACGTTATGTTGAAACATAGCAATCAGGTTCTTGTCCAGTATAGGACAAGTGCACGTTTTTCTTCAAGAACTCATTTTGCCCTGATCAATCCATTTTTGCAGTTTATGCTTCTTCATGTCCTGCTGTAGAAACACCACATCCACTGATAACACAGAGGCGCAAGATCAGTTCATGACTAATTATTTCAGTGGTGTCTAAAACCTAATGGATCACCTGGCCGAACAAAAGTCCTTTTGTATCATTGTGTTATTTTATGTTAACATTTTCAGAATTTCAATTTAGAGTTTGAATATACTGAGCTACTCACAGCTTTCACATATCTTTCAAAAGGTAGCACTTCTCTTCTAGCAATTAGATGCTTTCCTACCTTGAAGACATCCAGTGTAGAAGTCATTTTTGTATAGGACCTTTACAGCTTTCTTGGAGCTAAACGAATACATTTCATGTTCACAGTTATAAAATTGTCCTAAGTAAAGGCAGGTAAAGACGTTAAGGCATTTCTCCACCCCAAAAAAACATAAAATTACTATGCAAAAAGCATCATAAACAAATTGATCATTGGGCAACAGACAAGTAAGATTAATTTCTTCCTCCGAAAAAGACCATCAAAAAGTGTTCTAGAATAAACCCAACTCTGTTCTACAGGAGTGATAGCCACTGAATGGTTACTATCTATAGTAACTATTAAAAACTGTTGTGACAATGATTCCAGGGCTTTTCTAGGATATAAAGCACAAGAAGAGATAGAGATATTGCAACATGATAACGTTTAGGGATTTAAAGCCTTTTTTTGAGTTTTGCATTAGAATCCGATCAGATATAATTTTATTTGCTCTTTAATGCAGTTTTGTAGCTGTACTCAAGGCAATGATTTCTTCTTAACAGATGAGTAGTATAGGAAAGGATAAGCAGTGGCCTTGAGTATATACTAGTATTTATAGTACTGGAATGGATGTGCTCTGATGTAGTATACTGTAGTCACTTCCTGTCACATATTAGAGTGACATATTTTCCCACCAGTAAAACTACTACAAATATAGAATGCACTATTGAGAAATAGGAGGTTAATTTTTTTTTGTACTTAGCATCTGCATCTTGTTTTATTGGCGGTTTTCTTGCTCAATGTTAGAAACATTCATTTTATTTTATACAGAATTTGGCATGCAACAGATTTGCTTTTGCATTAAGTCCTTAGAGTAGTCCTTATATCCTAAGAGTAGAGAAACACCGAAAGAGTTAAATTTCTAAAGTTTTTTTTCTGTCTAAAGTCTGCCAGGAATATCACATCCAGACATAATGATAAAACAGCACTGACAGGGGTGGGTGTGGGGGACAAAGTTCTTAGCCAGCTGAGGACGTCTGGAAGAAGTGAGGGGCCCTGAGGCATAGCCAGGGGTTCTGAATTAAGCCAAACGTTTGAACAGGAAATGCCAAACCTGGAAATCATTATTCCTGCAAGTAAAAAAAAAAAGAAGAAACACTCAAATCTGCTTCTTTTTTACCCATTAAAAATGTATATACAAATGTTTCCATGGCGATCATTGTTTATAGATGATGATTAATGGGACTTATGTTGCCAGTGAAGGAGGGGTGCTGCTTAAGAATTCATTTAACCTTTTAAAATCCATGTTTAAGGACCACAGTCCTGGATATTATCTTCTAGGTATATGCAGGGAAAACCATAGTATATAATTCACAGATTTAAGCTTTGACTTCCAAGTGAAGCTATATCCTGTATATTTCTTCTCATAGTAACTCGTACAAAATCCAGATGTATTAAGATAGGTCAAATAGTCTTTCATGTCATTGAATTATGTTATAAAGAAATATAGCCGAGATGGACTCTAAATCAATTGGTAGATTCGTGAAAATAGCAGCCATGTAGATTGTATCTTTTCTAGTGATCAAATTGAAGACCATTTCTGATGAGCAAATTCAATAGGACATAAGTAGCTCATACTTTAAAGTCTATAGGAAATTATTAAAAAGTTGACATACCTGGTGTTTTTGTTAGTGTGGTGTTTTGTTGGTGCTTTTGAGGTTTCTAGCATGGTCTAGGTATGGCCTCTCTATTGGGTTTTGAAAAAATGCAGAAGAAATGCACGCTACTGTACAAATGTAATATAATGAATAAACCTACCAAAAACTCTTGTAAAAAAATCGGTATGAAAAATGCTTAAAATTTCTGGTCTTTGAAAATGATGAACAACGTCAGCCTGAAATCCCATGGGCCCACAAGAAGAAATGATTCTTCTTGTGGGCCAAACCTCTGTGTATATAGCAAAGAGGGCCCTGGTTTATTAAGTATTGTCAGAGCTTAGGCCAACTGGATGATTCTCTAGTACTCTGGTGGGCCAGTCTGACCCTAATGCTGAAATAATTGTGTGTGAATAGGGTCTAAGTACTGCATGTACTGTTTATGGAGTGTGGGAGGAAACCAGAGTACCTAGAGAAAATCTTGCATCCTATATTGCTTCATATACAGTTTGCTTAGTCTTTTCAAGTCGCTATCATATGTCATATGTCTAGAATCTATATCTACTGGGTTATAAAAGTGGTTTCAAAGATATCGACTATTAACTATCTTTTTGGGCCTAACACAGGAGGGACTATCGTCTTTTTAAGTGTGTAAATGTGTTATTGTTCAGTAGTTTTGTCATTTGAAATTTATTTGTCAAAACTTTCTGACAGAAAAGCTTCTTTTTTGTCTATAGTCACCAATCAGAGCTCAGCTTTCATTTTTTAAACTGTTTGGGAAAAATGAAACCTACACTGGTCATTTTACTGTTGGACAGTTTCAAACCATCGCCTCCTAACCTTCCCCCCCTTTCCCTGCCATCATTTCTCAAATCCACTCTTTTCTCAAATCTAAGTAAACGAAAATGCCATTGCCTAGACTACTGCAGCATCATTCTCTGGGGCTCCTAATAAACACTCTTCCACCCCTCCAGTATTCTCTTCCAGGTTAAACTACCTTTGTTCCACATCTGCCTTCCCCGCTGTCACTATCTTGCTAACTACTGTCTAGCACATTCAGTTCTTAATATTAACAATGACATACAAGGCTATCCACACTCTCTCCTCCATGCATCTATGTTCAAATGTCTTGATACCTCCCTACATTTGACCCCCAATCCTCACAAGACCTCATCATTTGCTCTTCTCTTGTCTGCTCCTTACACAACCATCTGAAAGACTTCTGTACAAGGATGTTGCTAGGGTCTCAAAAGATTTGGGGCCCAAGCCCCAATGCATTTGTCGTAAATGTTCGCTCCAACCCCTCAGCCCCAGGATGGACATTATATTCAGGGCTATCACACATACAGGATAATACAGCACTACATACAGTATCTATTACATCCAGTGATTACATCTGTCCTTATCTTCTCCATTCGGCTCATGACTACTTCTTTCAGCCATGTCAGAAATGTTAGGCTCCTCACTCTTATATTATCTGTCTCCTTCTAGTTTCCCAAAAGTGTTATCCCCAATAGTATGCCTGCTGTGCTCCCCAGTTCCTCCAAATTCTATACTTCCGAAATAACAGTGCCGTTCGCAAAGTGCTATCAAAAGTCCCACCAATAGAGAACACTAATTAGTAATATTCCCTCTGCAGTGATAATGCTCTCAGTGAGTGCCCCTATTAGTAGAAGCGACACCTCAGCTCCTGTGCGTTCCCCATACTCTGACACTTTCTTCTTCTACACATCAGACTGTCCCCCCTGAACAGAACCTTCAGAACCAACCTCAAAACCGAGCTCTTCAGAAATGTCTACAACCTACAATAACTTTGCTGTCTCTACACTACCAAATGAGCAGCATCTACTGTGTATTTTTTAATCTGCAATCTCATTCCCTTTGGCCCCATGCACATGTCCAATCCGCATTTTTTGCAGACTGCACCCTGACCCATTCATTTCCATGGGTCCACAAAAAATGCAGACAGAACACGTATGTCATCCATCTGCTGTCCACATGTGTGTAGCTGTTCAGCAAATTATAGAACAGGTTCTATTCTTGTCCGTTTTGCGGACAAAGATAACATTTGTACCGAAGAAAATGAGAAAATTACGGAATGCACACGGCCACTATTTTGTGCAAAATGGATACGGTCATGCGCATGAAGCATAGATTGTAAGCCCTCAGGGACAGGGACTTCTCTCCCTCTGTAAGAGTTTGTCACTCATTTAGTTCAGTATTTTTCATTTTTGTACTTAAACCCTTTTTATACAGTGCCCTGGAATGAATATAATCTGAGGCAATGCTCACAGTTGTATAGTGTTTTTTATCCATAATGGAAACCACTTCCCATTGCTGAACACTTCATGTGACAAATGCCAACAGTGCCTGGTGGAGTACATTGGCTTATAAAGGGGACTAGCGAGTTTGTCTGTTGTTTTGAGATGAAGAAGAGCACCTCACTATTTTTTAAGACACTTGTTGCAATTGAATATACTTATTTGTATCTATCCTTCATTTGCAACCTGTACAAACCTAATAGTTCTCCCAACTAATGTCCTTTATTTCTGAATACTGCACCACTAGGCTGATTTGACCCCCTCTCATGGTCCTAGATATGTAGCTTATGCCCCATCTCAGCTAATGAACTAAGATTTATTAGCTGAATCAGAGACAGAGATGGGGCCTGATTAAAAATACAAACTTTTTTTTTTAATTTACATATCATGCTAACACACAAGCAATACTCTCAAGCCCCTCCCCAACCCCCATATTCCTCTGTAAATACCTGTATTCTGTTATATATATAATGTCTCCCCTATCTAAGGGTCCAGGAGTACAGATATATAGTACATAAATGTATACAGTGATTAGCTGCAGTTATATAAAACTCATGACTCACACTGCCTGTGCTATCTGTGTGTGCTGACTCTCCAGTGTAGTTCTATGAGAAGTAGCTTCACACTGGTCTCTCTGCTTCCTTCATGTTAGAGCTGACAGGGAACAGATGACAGGGCAGAGAGGGGAGAAAGGCTCAAGCTTCATCACATAGGAAAACATGGAGACACTGAAGTGTGAGAGGATAGCAGTTCTGTGTCACTGATCTTGCATGGTTGTCTTTGCACAGAGCGGTGCAGTGGGGTGAGACTAGGGTTGGGCGATATTACAAATATTCCCACGATAACGATATTAGGAAATTTATCGCGATAACGATATATATCGCAATAAATATCCATTTATTAGAAAAACCATTTGGGACCACAAGGAGATATTATACTGTATGGGGCAGCCACAAGGAGAAATTATACTGTATGAGGGCAGCCACAAGGAGACATTATGGGGCAGCCACAAGGAGACATTATACTGTATGGGGCGGCCACAAGGAGACATTATACTGTATGGGGCAGCCACAAGGAGGTGTTATACTGTATGGGGGCCACAAGGAGATGTTATACTGTATGGGGGCATCCACAAGGAGACGTTATACTGTATGGGAGCAGCCACAAGGTGACATTATACTGTATAGGGACACAAGGAGTCATTATACTGTAATACTGTATGGGCAGCCACAAGGAGACGTTATACTGTATGGGCAGCCACAAGGAGACGTTATACTGTATGGGGGCCACAAGGAGATGTTATACTGTATTGGGGCAGCACAAGGAGATGTTATACTGTATGGGGGCCACAAGGAGACGTTATACTGCATTGGGGCAGCCACAAGGAGACATTATACTGCCACATGGTGACATTATACCCTGCCCCCCCCAATCAGTATAATGTCTCCTTGTTGCCCCATACAGTATACAGTAGTGTCTCCTTGTTGCTCCTGTATGGAACAACAGGGAGGCATTATACTGTGTGGGGCTTCTACTGATGGGACTCCTGACAGGTATATTCCCCATCTCCTTCCATTGGGTAGAGATGAGGAGCCCTGTGCAGGGGCTGCTGATGGGCCTCAGGGGGTCTAGGCAGGAAGAGAGGACCACTATCATTTACCTCCTCCTCTGCTGCCCCACTTCTCCAGCCTCCAGTGGCAGGCCAGGCCAGGCGAGCTCCCGGAGACACCTGCATAGCCTCCCACACTTGCTGCTCACTTCCTGACTTTAGTGGGCGGGGTTAGGAGCGAGGAGGATGCGGACGATGTGGGGACTAACACGTGCCCGCTGTGCTAACAAATACCTGGGGTCCAGAATCAGAGGTCCCCATCGCTCCCAGTTTTGTACTCCCAGGTTCTTTGGGAGGACTCTATGATGCGATGCTGCTGCAGGTATGGGGCCGCTCTCTGCCCACAGATCCCGGGCTTGGTGTCAGTTTGGTGGGCGGGGTCAGGAGGACATAGCAAGGAGGACGTGGCAGGACATGGACGTTTTAGAAGCGGTCTGCACACGTGCGACCGCTCCTATGACGTTATTAAATACCGCGGTTATTAGGAAACTGTGATATCACCATATCGGCATTTCTTAATACCGCGGTATATCGCAGACACCGGTATACCGCTCAACCCTAGGTGAGACTCCACTGGGAAATGTAGGATTCTTTAGGAAAAAACATATCTGAGAGAAAGAAGGAATCAAAATGACAGACAACCCACAAATGGCACATAAAATAAAACAGGTATACACAACAACCTTTGTCTTACTCATAATTGGTAGCATATTGCTAGGTTACCCACCAAAGCCTAATAGGCGCGGGTGCCACCTAGTGGCTGCCCTCCATTAATTTCTATGGGACTGCCGAAAATAGACTGGATAGAGTGCTAAATAGGATATGTCTGTTAACCCCATAGAAGTGAATGGAGCGGTGGCCGCACTTGCGCGTTGGGCTTCCAATTAATTTTTATGGGACTTCTAAAAGTAGTGAATGGAGTAGTGGCTGCACTTGAGTGGTGGGCTTCCAATTCATTTTTATGGGACTTTCAGAAAGTAGCCAAGTGTGGCACTTGGCTATTTTCTGCACTGCCATAGAAATGTATTTATTTATTTTATGCACTTATATAGCGCTACTATATTCTGCAGCGCTTTACAGGCATTATGATCATACTGTCCCCAAAGGGGCTCACAATCTAAGTTCCCTATCAGTATGTCTTTGGAGTGTGAGAGGAAAACTGACTACCCAGACAAAACTCAAGCAAACACAGGGAGAAGATACAAAAATTCAAACCTAGGACCCCAGTGCTGCAAGGCACCAGTGCTAACCACTGAGCCACCGTGCTGCCCTAGAAATGAATGGAGGGTAACATAGTAACATAGTAACATAGTTTATAAGGCCGAAAAAAAGACATCTGTCCATCCAGTTCGACCTGTTTTCCTACAAGTTGATCCAGAGGAAGGCAAAAAACCCTGTGCGGTAGAAGCCAATTTTCCTCACTTTAGGGGAAAAAATTCCTTCCCGACTCCAATCAGGCAATCAGAATTACTCCCTGGATCAACAACAACCCATTTCTAGTAATTATAACCTGTAATATTATTACCCTCCAGAAATACATCCAGGCCCCTCTTGAACTCTTTTAGTGAACTTACCATCACCACCTTCTCAGGCAGAGAGTTCCATAGTCTCACTGCTCTTACCGTAAAGAATCCTCTTCTATTTTTGTGAACAAACCTTCTTTCCTCCAGGCGCAGAGGATGTCCCCTCGTCATGGTTCACTGTTCATTGGGATAAAGAGATCATGGGAGAGATCTCTGTACTGACCCCTGATATATTTATACATAGTTATTAGATCTCCCCTCAGTCGTCTTTTTTCTAAAGTGAATAACCCTAATTTTGATAGTCTTTCTGGGTACTGTAGTCCACCCATTCCAGCTATGACTTTAGTTGCCCTCCTCTGAACCCTCTCCAGCTCTGCTATGTCTGCCTTGTTCACAGGAGCC
>ONZH01004790.1:0-34164 GCA_900303285.1 Rhinella marina | reverse complement strand
TAAAAAAAAATATATAAAAAAAATAGTTTTTTTGTTGTTTTAGCTCAGTGATACAAATCCATTTCACACAGCAGTGTGGAACCATTCTGTGTGTCACAGTTCAGCTGTCTACTCACTCCAATTCGTATTTTCTGTCCAGGTGACACTTTCTGTACGTCACTTAATCCAACCAGGTCTTTTGCTGTAACGTATATAGCTTGATCAAAAGAATCTCTGTGCGACATTTGTCTGGTTCGCAGTCTAAATAGCCACCATTAACAGGGTGTGAGTTAGGTCTACGATAGTTTCTGCACGTCACGTTCCAAAAAAAACAATACTAAAAAAAAATATATTAAAAAATATATTAAAAAATAGTTTTTTAGTTTTAGCTCAGTGATACAAATCCATTTCACACAGCTGTGTGAAACCATTCTGTGTGTCACAGTTCAGCACACTCACTCCAATCCGTATTTTCTGTCCAGGTGACACTTTCTGTACGTCACTTAATACAACCAAGTCTTTTGCTGCCTGTCACGTATATAGCTTGATCCCAAAAATCTCTGTGCGACATTTGTCTGGGTCGCAGTCTAAATAGCCACCGTCAGTAGGGTGTCAGTTAGCTCTACGATATTTTCTGCACGTCACGTTCCAAAAAAAAACAAAACTAAAAAAATATATATATAAAAAAATATATAAAAAAATAGTTTTTTGTTGTTTTAGCTCAGTGATACAAATCCATTTCACACAGCAGTGTGGAACCATTCTGTGTGTCACAGTTCAGCTGTCTACTCACTCCAATTCGTATTTTCTGTCCAGGTGACACTTTCTGTACGTCACTTAATCCAACCAGGTCTTTTGCTGTAACGTATATAGCTTGATCAAAAAAATCTCTGTGCGACATTTGTCTGAGTCGCAGTCTAAATAGCCACCATTAACAGGGTGTGAGTTAGGTCTACGATAGTTTCTGCACGTCACGTTCCAAAAAAAAAAAACTAAAAAAAAAATATATTAAAAAAATATATAAAAAATAGTTTTTTAGTTGTTTTAGCTCAGTGATACAAATCCATTTCACACAGCTGCGTGGAACCATTCTGTGTGTCACAGTTCAGCACACTCACTCCAATAAGTATTTTCTGTCCAGGTGAAACTTTCTGTACGTCACTTAATACAACCAAGTCTTTTGCTGCCTGTCACGTATATAGCTTGATTCCAAAAATCTCTGTGCGACATTTGTCTGGGTCGCAGTCTAAATAGCCACCGTCAGTAGGGTGTCAATTAGCTCTACGATAGTTTCTGCAAGTCACGTTCCAAAAAAAAACAAAACTAAAAAAATATATATATAAAAAAAATATATAAAAAAATAGTTTTTTTGTTGTTTTAGCTCAGTGATACAAATCCATTTCACACAGCAGTGTGGAACCATTCTGTGTGTCACAGTTCAGCTGTCTACTCACTCCAATTCGTATTTTCTGTCCAGGTGACACTTTCTGTACGTCACTTAATCCAACCAGGTCTTTTGCTGTAACGTATATAGCTTGATTAAAAAAATCTCTGTGCGACATTTGTCTGGGTCGCAATCTAAATTAGCCACCATCAGTAGGGTGTCAGTTAGCTCTACGATAGTTTCTGCACGTCACGTTCCAAAAAAAAAAAAACTAAAAAAAATATATATAAAAAAAAATATATTAAAAAAATATTTTTTTCTGTGGAATTGTTAATGAAAAATCGCCCTACTGGGCTTTTGTTATTTATGGGTATGAAAGATATTCCAGTCGGGTGCAGACTCCCAATCGCTTTCTTATTTTTGATCACCAAACTGAATCTGACTAGATACTGGAAGTCTGATCGGATTCCAACGGTTGCAGAGGTACTGGAGAGAGTTAATGTGGCATGTTCGTATGAGAAAGTTTGGGCTTATAGGGAACATACTATGGGCAAATTCATCTCCCACTGGAGACATTGGTTGGAGTACACCTCTCCGAACTCATCCTCCCTACAGCGGTTCTCACTATAATCCCCTCGGAGACTGTGCCTAGTGTTTTGATCACTAGTTAAGTATATATATGTTTTGTTTTGTTTTGCTTTGATTCTTTGATTTTTCTTTATTTGGTTGCCTCTTTACTATGTCTAGGCCTTAACAGGCTCTCTTATGTTCTTCAACATTACTGTCTGATTAAGATGTAATGATACTGATTCAATATTTATGTTGAATTTACCTTTTATTCTAACTGACAGTACCAATAGTACTGACTGCAATGATTCTTTGTTGTTTATAAAACTTCAATAAAAAGTTTGAAACATAAAAAAATAGTTTTTTAGTTGTTTTAGCTCAGTGATACAAATCCATTTCACACAGCAGTGTGGAACCATTCTGTGTGTCACAGTTCAGTACACTCACTATTTTCTGTCCAGGTGACACTTTCTGTACGTCACTTAATACAACCAAGTCTTTTGCTGCCTGTCACGTATATAGCTTAATCCCAGAAATCTCTGTGCGACATTTGTCTGGGTCACAGTCTAAATAGCCACCGTCAGTAGGGTGTCAGTTAGCTCTAAGATAGTTTCTGCACGTCACGTTCCCAAAAAAACAAAACTACAAAAAAATATATAAAAAAAATAGTTTTTTTGTTGTTTTAGCTCAGTGATACAAATACATTTCACATAGCTGCGTGGAACCATTCTGTCTGTCACAGTTCAGTACACTCACTACAATCCAATACAATTTCTGTCCAGGTGACACTTTCTTTACGTCACTTAATTAAACCAGACTGTACAAGTTTGTGGGTTTCAGTACACCACGCCCATTTTATTTTTTTTAATATAATACACTTATATACAGAAAATGTTGAACCCAAGGGCTAAGGGTCGAGGACGAGGGCGTGGGCGTGGGCATTCAATTACTGCAGGGGGCAGAGGCCGTGGTCCTGGGCAGGGTGAGACAGTACCTGCTGATGAGGGAGCTGTGGAACGCCGCAGAGCTACACTCCCTAGCTTCATGTCTCAACTTACAGGGACACGTGGTAGAGGACTGTTGAAACTACAACAGTGCGAACAGCTGAGCTCGTGGATTGCGGAAAATGCTTCAAGTAATTTGTCCACCAGTCAGTCTTCCACGCAGTCCACCCACGTTACCCAAGGGAGCACTCCTCTGGCTCCTCCACCTCAACCTCTTTTCCCCCAGTCTGCCCCCTCCCAGGAAAATTTGGAATGCGATCCGGCATACTCTCAGGAACTGTTTTCTGGACCCTTCCCAGAGTCACAAACCACTTCTTAAGTTGCTGCTGACCTCGTTCCCGATGCCCAAGTTTTCCAACTGTCGCAGTCTGTGGGTGATGATGATGATGATGATGATGACAATGTTGAGTTAGTGGAAGAAGTTTGTAAAGAGGTGTCGGACGATGAGGAGACACGGTTGTCAGACACTGGTGAAGTTGTTGTCAGGGCAGGAAGTCCGAGGGGGGAGCAGACTGAGGAATCGGAGGATGATGAGGTGACTAACCCAAGCTGGGTTGATATGCCGACTGAAGACAGTGCTTCTGAGGCGGAGGCGAGTGCTGCACCAGAACAGGTTGTAAGAGGCAGTGGTGTGGCCAGAGGGAGAAGCAGGGCCAGAGCTGGTGCATCAGCAGCAACTGTTTCACGTAGTGAAGCTCCCGTGGCGAGGCCTAGATGTTCGCAAGTCTGGAGGTTCTTTAAAGAAAGTGAGGATGACCGACGGACTGTGGTGTGCAACCTGTGCCACACCAGGATCAGCAGGGGTGCCACCACTACTAGCCTAGCCACCACCAGCATGCACAGGCATATGAGTGCTAAACACCCCATTCAATGGAACCAAGGCCGTTCACCACCTCCTGCGGGTCACACCACTGCTTCTTCCCCTGTGTCACTCGCTGCATCTGCTAGTCAACCCCCCGCGTCACTCGCTGCCTCTGCTAGTCAACGCTTTGCCCAGGACCCCGGCACGAGCGCCTCCAGCTGTAAAACCACACGTTCGCCTCCACGATCCTCCACAGTGTCCATCAACGTGTCCCAGCGCAGCATTCAGCTGTCTTTACAGCAGACGCTGGAGCGCAAGAGGAAATGCAGTTCCACCCACCCACATGCCCAAGCTCTCAACATCCACATCTCCAAATTGCTGAGCCTGGAGATGCTGCCCTATAGGCTGGTAGAGACCGAGGCCTTTCGCAATCTCATGGCGGTGGCTGCCCCTCGGTATTCGGTCCCCAGCCGCCACTATTTTTCCCGATGTGCGGTCCCAGCCCTACACCAGCACGTGTCACAGAACATCATCCGTGCCCTGACCAACGCTGTTTCTGAGAAGGTCCACCTAACCACGGACACGTGGACAAGTGCTGCCGGGCAGGGACACTATATCTCACTGACGGCACATTGGGTTAACTTGGTGGAGGCTGGGACCGAGAATGACCCTGGGGCCGCTCATGTACTGCCCACACCGAGGATTGCGGGGCCTACCTCGGTCACGGTCTCTCAGACGTACTATGCCTCCTCCTCTTCCGACCCCTCCTCCTCCACCGAATTACCATCCGTGGGTACGGCGCCTTCAGTCGGTAGCTCTAGGCGCAGCAGCAGTGCCGTGGGTAAGCGCCAGCAGGCGGTGCTCAAACTGCTGAGCTTAGGTGACAAAAGGCACACCGCCCAAGAGCTGTTACAGGGCATCACGGCGCAGACCGATGTGTGGCTGGCACCGCTGAACCTCAAGCCAGGCATGGTTGTGTGTGACAACGGGCGTAACCTTGTGGCGGCTCTGCAACTCGGCAGACTGACACTTGTGCCATGCCTGGCCCACGTGTTCAATCTAATAGTTCAGCGGTTCCTCAAAACATACCCCAATCTGTCTGATTTGCTCACCAAGGTGCACCGCATCTGTGCGCATTTCCGCAAGTCCACCACAGATGCTGCCACTCTCAGGGCAGCACAGCGCCGCCTACAACTGCCCACTCACCGACTGTTGTGCAACGTGCCCATGAGATGGAATTCGACATTAAACATGTTATCCAGAGTTTACCAGCAGTGCAGAGCGATTGTAGACTGCCAGATGTCAACTTCCACCAGAACTGGTAGTCAGGTCACTCAGATTCCTCAAGTCTACAATGAGGAGTGGACGTGGATGTCTGATATCTGCCAGGTGTTGAGCAACTTTGAGGAGTCAACACAGATGGTCAGCGGTGATGCCGCCATTATCAGACTCACCATCCCGCTGCTTTGCCTGTTGAAAAACTCTCTGCTCAGGATCAAGTTGGATGCTTTGCGCTTGTCACAAGAGACGGTGGAGGAAGATACGTCGCTTGATAGCCAGAGCACCCTCCGGTCTGTTTCTCAGCGCGTATCGGAGGAGGGAGATGAGGATGAGGAGGAAGAGGAGGAGAATGTCGGCGAGACAGTAGAGGGTACCAGTGCTCAGTCCTTAACTCTTGAGCATGTATGGGCTGAAGAGGAGGACTTGGAGGAGGAGGAGGAGGAGGAAATGGAGAGTCAGGTCAGTGAGGAAAGAAAATTCTTGCGTGTTGGGACTCTTGGGCACATGGCAGACTTCATGTTAGGCTGCCTATCCCGTGACCCTCGTGTTAGAAGAATTTTTTCAAACACCGATTACTGGATGTTCACTCTCCTGGACCCACGGTACAAGCAGAACCTTTCCACTCTCATCCCTGCAGAGGAAAGTAGTATGATATCAACAGGCCCTGGTGCACAAGCTGAAACAATTCTTCCCATCTGACGCTGCTAGCGGCAGAGGGCATGGTTCTGTGGGCCAAGTAGCGGGGGTGAGGAGGCGAGCAGGCAGCTTTTCCAGCACTGGCAGGGGAACGCTCTCTAAGGCCTTTGCCACTTTTATGTCACCCCAGCAAGACACTGTCACCTGTCCCCAGTCTAGGCAGAGTAGGGGGAGCTGTACAGAAAGATAGTGAGGGAGTACCTAGCTGACCATACCAACGTCCGTAGCGATCACTCTGCTCCATACAACTACTGGGTTTCAAAGCTGGACACGTGGCCTGAACTGGCGCTGTACGCCTTGGAGGTGCTGGCCTGCCCTGCCTCTAGCGTGCTGTCAGAGCGGGTATTCAGTGCAGCTGGTGGCGTCATCACCGATAAGCGTACACGCCTGTCAACTGACAGCGCTGACAGGCTGACGCTTATTAAAATGAACAAAGCCTGGATTTCACCGGAATTCAAATCTCCTTCGGGGGAAAGCAGCTAAAGATTAACATTACATATGTATCCGATTCCTCTTCTCTACTCCTCCTACTCCTCCTCCTCCATATCGTCTTTGCCTAACGCTGACCAAAAAAACGCCATTTTTCAGAGGTCCAACTGGCACTCTTTTACCACAGTTTTTCAGGAGGGCCCCCTACAGGCCCTCTCTTCAAACTATTTTTCCGGAGGTCCACCTACAGGCCCTCTCTCCAAACAATTTTTCCAGAGGTCCACCTACAGGCCCTCTCTCCAAACAATTTTTCCGGACGTCCACCTACAGGCCGTCTCTTCAAACAATTTTTCCGGATATCCACCTACAGGCCCTCTCTCCAAACTATTTTTCCGGAGGTCCACCTACAGACCCTCTCTCCAAACAATTTTTACGGAGGTCCACCTACAGGCCCTCTCTCCAAACAATTTTCCAGAGGTCCACCTACAGGCCCTCTCTCCAAACAATTTTTCCGGAGGTCCACCTACAGGTCCTCTCTCCAGTTCCAGTTTCCATTTTTATTTGCGCAAACTGCGTAAATTTTATTTTTGGTATAGGTGTGAAAAATAATATTACCTGCGTATCTATATTGCCCAACATTGGATACGGTAGCAACAAGAAGACCAAACACATGCTGCCCACAGGGTTCTGCAAATTCCTGGTCCACAATGTCAAGGAGCTCGAGGTTTTGTTGATGAGCAACAAGTCCTTCTGTGCAGAAATCGCCCACAACATCTCCAGCTAAGAACCTAAAGACCATTGTGAAGAGAGCGGCACAGCTCGCCATCAAAGTGACTAACCCCAACGCCAGACTGCGCAGCGAAGATAACGAATAAATATCTCTGTGGCTATTTGTGCTAAATAAAAGTTAAATAAACAAAAAAAAAATGATCTGTTCCTGTGCCTGATCCACCCAAGTTGAATCTGTCCCATCATGAGAAAATCCCCCCAAGGAGTCCCCACTGTAACTTGCTTCCCATACAACTACCTCACCCCCCGACACCTGTGTCTCGCCATTGTCCACCACCTCCTCAGACAACACTGGTAAATCCCCACTGTCAGCACACGGAGACTGCAAAAGGTCTTGCGAATTGGGGCAGAGAATGTTCTGGGGTAGAACATCAGAGAAGGGGTGACTATGGGGTTCCAGGGAGTACGTGACCACATGCAATCTCCATCTAAAAAGTCATACCACACTTGATCGAGCTCATAATTGACAATTGTACCGGTTGATGCAAAATTTTTAAGTTGGGGTCCTGTGTCGTCATTCTAACTACATCCGGCTGTTGTCACCACCACACACGCTAGCCCAGGGGGCACTCCTATGGCTCTTCCAGCTCAACCTCCTTCCCCCCAGCCTGCCCCCCCACCTACAGGCCCTCTCTTCAAACAATTTACGTCTTTTTCGTATCTTTCTCTCTCTCCAAACTATTTTTCTGGATAGCTGCCATATACGGTATTAAACTTAGTAGTATACATAGAACACATACCACACTTGATCTATACCAGGGGTGCACAACCTGCGGCCCGGGGGCCACATGCGGTCCTTGATACCATTCTGTGTGGCCTCATCCATCTGGTAACAGACATGTATGTCCATGTTTTGTTGCTGCTCACATGCATTTTTCATGTATTTCTCCCATTAGATGGGACTCCTGGAACTGTAACTAGACATTAATGGTATACACTGTGTGTTCAATCTGCCATAAATACAGTATTTCAGTTGGTAATACCCCTTTAAATTTTATTTTCGGCCCTTGACGTTGTTTCAGTCAGACAATGTGGCCCCCACCCAGAAAACGTTGTGCACCCCTGATCTATACTGAACGTCACTTTCAAAAATACGTCATTTTCCTCTCTTTCTCTCATTTGTCTGGGTTGCAATTAAGCAGACCACGTCTGCCTAATCTAATAGTTTCCGTGTAATTGTTCCATACTGCACGTCATTTTCCTCTCTTTCTCTCTATCCATACTATTTTTCCGGATAGGTGCCGTATACGGTATTAAACTCAGAAGAATACATACCCTACCGGTTGATGCTAGAGTTTTTCCAAATCCATCCGGCTGTTGTCACCACCACACACACTAGCCCAGGAGGCTTGTCTCTGGCTCTTTCAGCTAAACCTCCTTCCCCCCAGCCTGCCCCCCACCTACAGGCCCTCTCTCCAAACAATTTACCCGGATAGGGGACGTATTAGATATTGTATTGATGTTTTTTTTTGTTCTTCTTTTAATTGCCTCCTGACCTGTGATAGGCAGAGCATGGACACGTCCCATTAGCTGCAGTAGGAAAGACACTCCCCTGGCCAGAGCAAGCTCTTTTTCCTTTCCCGTGGTCGAAAAATCCATGAAATATATGGTCCCAAGATAGGGGACGTATACGATTTTAAACTGAGAAGAATCGATACCACACATGTCCCAGTAGGAGAATTTGGGGTAATGGTGGGATTAGGCAGCCTCAGAAGCATCCATGCATGCTGCCCCTGCTGTTTCCTGTCCATTTCCATGGTGTTTCCATCATTTTCTGAGGTTTCCAGGTTTTCACCCAGCCTTCCCTAGGCAGAGCCTTGGTCCCCTGCAAAAATGCTCGAGTCTCCCATTGACTTCAATGGGGTTTGTTATTCGAAACAAGCACCCGAGCATCGGGAAAAGTTCGACTCGAATAACGAGCACCCGAGCATTTTAGTGCTTGCTCATCTCTAGTTGGAACACTTATACTTATCCAAGCCACATATTGTGCTTCATGACAGTAGTAAATTTGTGGCAAAATATTTCATTTTTATATATAAAAAAATACCAAATTTACCAAAAATTTGGAAACAGTTCCAAATTTCAATTTTTCTACTTTCAAAATACATAATAATACCTCCAAAAATAGTTATTTTACATTCCCCATATGTTTACTTTATGTTGGCATCATTTTATAAATGTCATTTTACTTTTTTCGGACATTAGAAGGCATAGAAGTTTAGAAGCAATTTTTCAAATTTTCAAGAAAATTTCCAAAACCTTTTTTTAAGCACCAATTCAGATATAAAGGGATTTTGAGGGGCTTACGTAATGGAAACCACCCATAAATTACACCTCTCAAATTTAAAAAAAAAATTATGTTACAAACTTTGTTAACCCTTGAGGTGTTCCACAAGAATTAAAGGAAAATGGAGGTGAAATTTCAAAATTTCACTTTTTTGGTACATTATTCATGTTTATAATTTTTTTCTTGCAACACAGCAAGGGTTAACAGTTGAAACCCTCAAAAAGTGACCCCATTTTGGAAACTATACCCTTCAAAGAATATATTAAGGGGGTACTGACCACTTTGACCCCTAAGCGTTTTACGGAATTTGGAAACACTTGGCTGTAAAAATGAAAAGTTTCTTCCAATAAAATGTTGCTTTAGCCCCAAATTTTTCATTTTCCCATGGGGTAACAGGAGAAAAGCACCCCATAATTTGTTCCCTATTTTCTCCTGAATAAGGCAATACCCCATATGTGATGGTAAACTGCTGTGAGGGCACATGGCAGGACTCAGAACAAAAGGAGCATCATATGGATTTTGCAGCACAGATTTTGATGGATTGTGGGAGCCATTGATTTTTTTTTTTAGTTAGTGTCTTATGTGGGGGCTCATTTTTTGCGTGATGAGGTGATATTTTCATTGGTACCATTTTGGGGTACATAAGACTTTTTGATCGCTTGGGATTACACTTTTTGTGAGCCAAGGTGAAAAGAAATAGCTATTTTGGCATAGTTTTAAAAAAAATATTTTTTACAGCATTCACCTGAGGGGGCAAATCATGTTATATTTTAATAGAGCAGGTTGTTACAGACACGGCGATACCCAATATGTCTACCATTTTCATTTTTATAAAATTTTACACATTAGATTTATTTTTGAACAGAATAAAATCTTTTTTTTGTGTTGCTATTTTCTGAGAGCCATATTTTTTTTATTTTTTTTTTAGATTCTCTCTGGTAGGGTCTCATTTTTTGTGGGACAAGATGACGGTTTGATTGGTACCATTTCGGGTTAAATACGCCTTTTTGATTGCCTGCTATTACACTTTTTGTGAGGCAAGAGGGAAAAAAATGGCTGTTTTGGCATAGTTTTTTTTTTTAAATTTTCATCTCATGTAATATTTTTATAGAGCAGGTTGTTACAGACGCGGCGATACCCAATATGTATAACATTTTTATTTTTGGAAAGTTTTACACATTAGATTTTTTTTTTTAACACAATAAATTCTTTTTTTTGTTGTTGCCATTTTCTGAGAGCCATATTTTTTTTATTTTCTGGGCGATTGTCTCAGGTAGGGTATCTTTTTTGCAGGACAAGATGACGGTTTGATTGGTACCATTTTGGATTTACTGCGCCTATTTGATCGCCTGCTATTACACTTTTTGTGAGGGAAGGTGACCAAAAATGGCTGTTTTGGCACTGTTTATTTATTTATTTTTACTGCGTTCACCTGGCAGGGTGGATGATGTGATATTTTTATAGAGCTGGTTGATATGGACGCGGTGATACTTAATATGTATACTTTTCTTTTTTTCCCTTTTATTTAAAATTTTTTTAAACTATTTTGGGAAAAGTGCCCTTTTTTTACTTGAAACTTTTATTTTTTGTAAAACTTTTTTTTTTACTTTTTTCAATTTTTTTCACTTCATTTAACACTTTCACACTTTCATAGTTTATCTGTTTATTTATACATAGACTGACTGTACCCAGTGGCGTAGCTACAGGGGTCGCAGCGGTCGCAGTTGCGACCGGGCCCCTAAGCCAGGGGGGCCCTGAGGGCCCCCCTTTGCCACTTGCAGGGCTGCACCGCCAATTAACCAGGTGCGACGTGGCCCTGCGCACAGATGGGGGCGGCAGCGGGGCAGAGGGAGATGAGCGCTTCCATTGTGGAAGTGCTCATCTCCATTTCATCTGTATCGCCGTCCTCAGGACGGCGATACAGATGCCTTTATTGTACTGTCATGGCCAAAAGTTTTGAGAATGATACAAATATTAATTTTTACAAAGTCTACTGCTTCAGTTTTTATAATGGCAATTTGCATATACTCCAGAATGTTATAAAGAGTGATCAGCTTAACAGCAATTACTTGCAAAGTCAATATTTGCCTAGAAAATGAACTTTATCCCCCAAAACACATTTCAACATCATTGCAGCCCTGCCTTAAAAGGACCAGCTAACATCGTTTCAGTGATTGCTCCATTAACACAGGTGTGGTTGTTGATGAGGACAGGGCTGGAGATCAATCTGTCATGATTAAAGGGGTTGTCCGGGTTCAGAGAAGAACCCGGACATACCTGCAATTTCACCCAGGCAGCCCGCCTGAAGAGGACATCGGAGCATCCTATGCTCCGATGCCCTCCTTTGCCCTGCGCTAATTAGCGCAGGGCAAAGGAATTTAGCCAGGTTCCGGTGACGTACCGGTCCCTGCCGGGCAGAGGCTTCCGCCCGGCAGTGAGTCGGTGACGTCATCGGCGCTGATGGACGGGCTTTAGCGCTGCCCTAGCCAGTAAAACGGCTAGGGCAGCGCTAAAGCCGGCCCATTAAGGCCGGTGACGTCACCGAACTCACTGCCGGGCGGAAGTACCCGCCCGGCAGCGAGTATTTATAAACAAAAGAGACCTTGCCCTGCGCGATCTAGCGCAGGGCAAGGGGGGGGCATCGGAGCATGAGATGCTCCGATGTCCTCTTCAGGCGGGCTGCCTGGGTGAAATTGCAGGTATGTCCGGGTTCTTCTCTGAACCCGGACAACCCCTTTAAGTAAGAATGACACCACTGGACACTTTAAGAGGAGGCTGGTGCTTGGCATCATTGTTTCTCTTCTGTTAACCATGGTTATCTCTAAAGAAACACGTGCAGTCATCATTGTACTGCACAAAAATGGCCTAACAGGGAAGAGTATCGCAGCTAGAAAATTTGCACCTCAGTCAACAATCTATCGCATCATCAAGAACTTCAAGGAGAGAGGTTCCATTGTTGCCAAAAAGGCTCCAGGGCGCCCAAGAAAGACCAGCAAGCGCCAGGACCGTCTCTTAAAAGTTTTTCAGCTGCGGGATCGGGCTACCAGCATTGCAGAGCTTGCTCAGGAATGGCAGCAGGCAGGTGTGAGTGCATCTGCATGCACTGTGAGGCAGAGACTCTTGGAGCAAGGCCTGGTCTCAAGGAGGGCAGCAAAGAAGCCACTTCTCTCCAGAAAAAACATCAGGGACAGACTGATATTCTGCAAAAAGTACAGGGAGTGGACTGCTGAGGACTGGGGTAAAGTCATTTTCTCTGATGAATCCCCTTTTCGATTGTTTGGGACATCTGGAAAACAGCTTATTCGGAGAAGACGAGGTGAGCGCTACCACCAGTCTTGTCTCATGCCAAGTGTAAAGCATCCTGAAACCATTCATGTGTGGGGTTGCTTCTCATCCAAGGGAATCGGCTCTCTCACAGTCTTGCCTAAAAACACAGCCATGAATAAAGAATGGTACCAGAATGTCCTCCGAGAGCAACTTCTCCCAACCGTCCAAGAGCAGTTTGGCGATCAACAATGCCTTTTCCAGCATGATGGAGCACCTTGCCATAAAGCAAAGGTGATAACTAAATGTCTCAGGGAACAAAACATAGAGATTTTTGGTCCATAGCCTGGAAACTCTCCAGATCTTAATCCCATTGAGAACTTGTGGTCAATCATCAAGAGACGGGTGGACTAACAAAAACCTACAAATTCTGACAAAATGCAAGCATTTAGAAAATATAGATAAGCACTCACCCAATCTGGATTAGCATATAAGATTTATTTCACAAACCATAAAGACATATCATAAACAATATATCATAAAAAAATATATACAAATAAAAAACATAATATTAAAAACACTGATTGCTAAAATTAGTGTGGTTAGTGTGCTTGATATAGTTAATGTCCCGATATATTATTATTATTCGTATAAAAAAGAGAAAATCCCCTTTCAAGAGTAAGTCTTTATAGATGTTGTACTATATCGGTACATCCTGGTTAGCGTTTTTCCACTGGATATTTTATCAGAGGAATGTACCCCAAAAGTATTTCAATAATATATTTCAGCTTCCATTTATAGGGGTTAGTCCAGGAGGGGGTTAGGTTCTCCGGGTTGTGCACTTACCCGTTACCTCTACCCTTCCTTCAATGCCTGGCGTCCTCTGTTCAGCGGTACACGCTGCTGGGAACGTTGTTGGTTCAACGTGTTATTCGGGTGCACAGATTTTCTCCTTCCCCTGCACCGCAGTATAGAGTTCCGAGTATCAGAAGTTCCTCTTCACATTCATTCTTTACCGGAAAGAAGTTGAATAATGTAAATATATTATCTTTGTCTTTCCTTCTTTTTGGTGTAAACCGGCTCAATGGGGATCCTTTAGGCTAAACACACACTAGACGCATTTCGGTGCCTTCTGCACCTTCCTCAGGACACACTAGACGCGTTTCAGTGCCTACTGAGGAAGGTGCAGAAGGCACCGAAACGCGTCTAGTGTGTGTTTATGATATATTGTTTATATGTCTTTATGGTTTGTGAAATAAATCTTATATGCTAATCCAGATTGGGTGAGTGCTTATCTATATTTTCTATTTGCAATTTTGTTGGTTTTTTTGGGTACCGAAGATAACGCACCCCCTACTGTTCCTGTTCACATAGTGAGTGCCACCAGTCAAAGTTTTAAAATGCAAGCATTGATTGTGCAAGAATGGACTGCTATCAGTCAGGATTTGGTCCAGAAGTTGATTGAGAGCATACCAGGGAAAACTGCAAAGGTCCTGAAGAAGAAGGGTCAACACTGCAAATATTGACTTGCTGCATTAACTCATTCTGTCAATATAAGCTTTTGTTACTCATAATATGATTGCAATTATATTTCTGTATGTGATAAAAACATCTGACAAACACACATAAAAACCAGAGGGCAGCAGATCATGTGAAAATATAATATTTGTGTCATTCTCAAAACTTTTGGCCATGACTGTAAGTGTATTACTCAATGTAATACACTTACAGCCTGCTTCCTGTGCGATCCAGGGGCCTAGATCGCACAGGCACGTAGGGATAGCCGCCACGATGCCTAAGGAAGGCATCGGGCTGCTATCCAAGCCATCGGGTTTCCGTCACAGCAGCTCGGGGACCCGATAGACCCTACTTACCTACGCCCGCATCGCATGTGACGCGGTCAGCGCTGGTCGTGGCGCATCGAGGGTTAATACGCCCGCATCTGTGTTTTCACCGATGCGTGCGTACGCAGCAGGGGTCTGGCTACTGGGATCAGCTACTGCACCCGCCCGATCAGTGTGCCATACTACTACGGCACCGGGCGTCAAGCCCCTTCACGCAGCGCCGTACTATTACGGCGCTGGGCGTGAAGGGGTTAATGTCCTGGAGCCACCTAAGTACCAAAACCCCAAGGTGGAGAAATACATGAAATGGTCAGTCCTGTATAGTTCTTCCTCTAAGCAATTTGGAGCAAAGTAATTATAAAACAGTTATTAAAGGGGTTGACCACTTTCTGGTTAATATTGACCATTGTGTAAGATGATTACATGGCACTAATATAGCGTTTGTTGAAATTCTGCATAATATTCTATATTTCATATTGTATGCCACGTTGTTTGCTAAATCTTCTGTGTTCTCCATTTATAGGTCCTTTCCATAAGATAGCTACTGATGGAAGGTCATATGACCAGGCAAATCACCTTCATGACAGCTGCACTTGCACTGTTGGGAGTAGAGCAGGTGCAGAGGAGACATCACAAAAAGGTGATCTGCCTGGTTACCCTCCATCAGCAGCCATCTTATGGCAAGGACTTTTATGCAGACAACACATACAGTAAGATATGCCTTATGAAGTATTGTAAACACAGGATATCAACAAAAGCTATGTTTTTTTACTTCCATATAGTTATTTTACAGACACATTGGTCACATTGGCCAAACCCTTTAAGTATACATGATTCTGATGTAGGGAGACTGAAAAAAATAGTTTTATGTGAATATTTTATGTTATGATTTTAGTTGAATGACGGTAACAATTGAGGATATTGATATATAATACTGTGTTTACATATAAGGTTTAGATCTGGGGAAGCCTCTTTAACCCCTTCAACCCCGGGCCTGTTTTCACCTTCCTGACCGGGCCATTTTTTGCAAATCTGACATGTGTCACTTTATGTGGTAATAACTTTGGAACGCTTTTACTTATCCAGGCAATTCTGAGATTGTTTTCTTGTGACACATTGTACTTCATGACAGTCATAAATTTGAGTCAATATATTTCACCCTTATTTATGAAAAAATCCCAAATTTACCAAAAATTTGGAAAAATTTGCAAATTTGCAAATTTCAATTTCTCTACTTTCAAAGTACACAGTAATACCTCCAAAAATAGTTATTATTTTACATTCCCCATATGTCTACTTTATGTTGGCATCATTTTGTAAATGTCATTTTACATTTTTAGGACGTTAGAGGGCATAGAAGTTTAGAAGCCATTTTTCAAATTTTCACCAAATTTTCCAAAACCATTTTTTTAAGCACCAATTCAGATATAAAGTGATTTTGAGGGGCTTACATAATGAAACCCCCCATAAATGACCCCATTTTAGAAACTACACCCCTCAAGTTATAAAAAAACTGCTGTTACAAACTTTGTTAACCCTTGAGGTGTTCCACAAGAATTAAAGGAAAATGGAGGTGAAATTTCAAAATTTCACTTTTTTGGTAGATTATTTATGTTAATAATTTTTTTCTTGCAACACAGCAAGGGTTAACAGCAAACTAAACCTCAATATACATTACTCTGATTCTGCAGTTTACAGAAATACCCCATATGTGGTGGTAAATGTCTCTATGGGTTGTGGCAGTGGTCAGAAGGAAAGGAGCGCCATATGGATTTTAGAGGCAGATTTTGCTAGAATAGTTTTTAGGCACCATTTTGTAATTGAGATACCCTGACGTACGCCTTCAGTGGAAACCCTCATAAAGTGACCCCATTTTGGAAACTACACCCTTCAAAGAATATATTAAAGGGGTACTGGCCACTTTGACCCCCTAAGCGTTTTATGGAATTTGGAAACACTTGGCTATGAAAATGAAAAATTTCATTTCTTCCAATAAAATGTTGCTTTAGCCCCAAATTTTTCATTTTCACAAGAGGTAACAGGAGAAAAGCACCCCATAATTTGTTACCCATTTTCTCCTGAATACGGAAACACCCCTCATGTGGTGGTAAACTGGTGTGGGGGCACATGACAGGTCTCAAAACAGAAGGAGCGCCATATGGATTTTGCAGAACAGATTTTGATGGATTGGTTTGCGGGTGCCATTGCTTTTTAATTTTTTGAGTTATTGTCTTATGTGGGGGCTCATTTTTTGCAGGACAAGATGACGGTTTGATTGGTACCATTTTGGGGTACATAAGACTTTTTGATCGCTTGGTATTACAGTTTTTGTGAGTCAAGGTAAAAAAAAATTGCTGTTTTGGCATGGTTTTTAAAATATTTTTTTTACAACATTCACCTGGGGGGATATCTCATGTAATATTTTTAAAGAGCAGGTTGTTACGGACGCGACGATACCCAATATGTCAAACTTTTTTATTTTTGGATAGTTTTACACATTAGATTTATTTTTTTGAACAGAATAAAATCATTATTTTGTGTTGCCATTTTCAAAGAGCCATATTTTTTTAAGTTTTCAGGCGATTGTCTCAGGTAGGGTATCGTTTTTGCAGGACAAGATGATGGTTTGATAGGTACCATTTTGGGGTTAATACGCCTTTTTGATCGCCTGCTATTACACTTTTTGTGAGGCAAAAGGGAAAAATTGTCGGTTTTGGCTTAGTTTTTTTTTTTTATTTTTTTACAGCATTCGCCTGGGGGTCCATCTCATGCAATATTTTTATAGAGCAGGTTGTTACAGACGCGACAATACCCAATATGTCTAACTTTTTTATTTTTAGATAGTTTTACACATTAGATTTATTTTTTTGAACAGAATAAAATCATTATTTTGTGTTGCCATTTTCAAAGATCCATATTTTTTTAAGTTTTCAGGCGATTGTCTCAGGTAGGGTATCGTTTTTGCAGGACAAGATGACGGTTTGATAAGTACCATTTTGGGGTAAATACGCCTTTTTGATCGCCTGCTATTACACTTTTTGTGAGGCAAAAGGGAAAATATGTCTGTTTTGGCTTAGTTTTTAAAAAAATTTTTTTACAGCATTCGCCTGGGGGGCCATCTCATGCAATATTTTTTATAGAGCAGGTTGTTACGGATGCGACGATACCCAATATGTCTAACTTTTTTATTTTTGGAAAGTTTTACACATTAGATTTATTTTTTGAACAGAATAAAATCATTATTTTGTGTTGCCATTTTCAAAGAGCCATATTTTTTTAAGTTTTCAGGAGATTGTCTCAGGTAGGGTATCATTTTTGCAGGACAAGATGACGGTTTGATTGGTACCATTTTGGGGTAAATGCGCCTTTTTGATCGCCTGCTTTTACACTTTTTGTGAGGCAAAAGGGAAAAAATGTCTGTTTTGGCTTAGTTTTTAAAAAAAACTTTTTACAGCATTCGCCTGGGGGGCCATCTCATGCAATATTTTTATAGAGCAGGTTGTTACGGACGCGGTGATACCCAATATGTGTATAATTTTTATTTTTGGAAAGTTTTACACATTAGATACATTTTTGAACAAAATAAAATATTTTTTGTGTTGCCATTTTCTGAGAGCCATATTTTTTTTATTTTTTAGGCGATTGTCTTAGGTAGGGTCTCATTTTTTGCAGGACAAGATGACCTGGCTTGATTGGTACCATTTTGGGGTACATACGCTTTTTTGATCACCTGCTATTACACTTTTTGTAAGGGAAGGTGACCAAAAAATGTCTGTTTTGGCACAGTTTTTTTTTTTACTGTGTGCACCTGACGGGGTGGATCATGTGCTATTTTTATAGAGCCGGTCGATGCGGACGCGGCGATACCTAATATGTCTATTTTGTTTCAGTATTTTTTACAATTTTTTAAATATTATTTTGTAAAAATGACGCTTTTTTGGGGGGGGGACTTGAAACTTTTTTTGTAAAACTTTATTTTTTTTCACTTTTTTACTTTCTTATTTTACACTTTTTTTCACTTTTGGGGGTCTGATCCCCTTACAATGCATTACAATACTTCTGTATTGTAATGCATTGGCTGGAAGTGTATTACTCAATGTAATACACTTCCAGCACACTGCCTGTGAAATCCAGGGGGCTGGATCCCACAGACTTCCGTAGATAGCAGCCGGATGCCTAAGGAAGGCATTCGGCTGCTATCTCAGCCATCGGGTCCCCGTCACAGCAGCGCGGGGACCCGATGGCAACCCCTTCCCACCGCCCGCATCGCATGTGCCGCGGTCAGCGCTGACTGCGGCACATGAAGGGTTAATGCACCGGCATCGGTGTTTTCACCGATGCTGGTGCATACATCAGGGGTCCGGCTACTGGGCACAGCCAGACCCCCGCCGCTAATCGGCACTACAGCGCTGGTCGGGAAGTCACTTCCCGCAGCGCCGTACATGTACGGCGCTAGTCGGGAAGGGGTTAAAGTGAATCTATCACCTACCTGTATGTTTTTTGTTTCCGATTAAGGCCAGTTAGTGACACAATAATAATGACACATTCCTAAAGAAATTACACTCTATAAATTGATGACCCATCACTTATATTCCATTCAGAGCTTGGAAATTTTGTATAGCTGTTGTAACAGAAAAGATCCTGTACTAATAAAATCATACTACACTATAACTGAAACAAAATGGGTCAAATACATGTTTCATTGCCATGAGTTTAGGACTTCTGCATAATCGTTTCACAATAATATTAATTCTTTTTAAGCCTGACATATAATGGAATACTACATTTTCCATAATGTATAGTTCAATAATTTTCTTTGAGTAGTTTATTCAGTGGAATTTTTTTATAGTCATTTTTTTACTTTTGTAAAAATGAATTAAAGGGGAAAATGGTTATTTGTACCTTAACTATACACATTGGTAGTAGGTCATTGCTATAATTATTTTGACAGTCATCCTCTCTTGATATACTGTTAAGCAAATGACCTATTTGCTTTGCACACAAATTATTGAAACTCATTAAAAAGATAATAAAATGAATACAAACCGAAATTGCCAATGTTAACAAAATACTATTACCCCTAAGGGTAACAATAGCAGACAAATCATAATGCCATCAGCATATACGCATGTATTATACCCAGGGGTCATGACTTATCCTTAAGGTAGAATAGGTTTGCAAGATACATTTATGACAACGATGAGCTGATTTGCATTATATTTGCATTGTTTTAAACTCGTGGCCAAGATAATAGAAATGTACAAAATAAATATATAAAGGTTAGGGTCACTTACTTATTTACATGCTGATCAACCCAGTCAAATGTTGCAGCTATATTACTCAATTATACAGGAGATGTTATCAACTTTTCCATTATAATGTGCTAGGGAACATCGACAATTTATTTTTGTACTGGTAGCAATTTGTAGAAATAAGCCTTAGTAAACATATGTACCAGTCCTGCTTGGGTAAGCACTTACTTTTATTATGTGTATATTAAATATGTAGGGATCGTTAGGAGGACAAGGTGACATATTCACTTATTTTGATTGCCTAAAGGCACTTCATCAGTGACATCTGGATTTGAATTTTGATTGGAAATGACCCAAATTATTGTAAAAATGTTAAATCTACGTCCCCACAGTCGCACTTGGTACACAGCAGAGTTGCAACTTTTCTAGAAAATGTAGCGTAATACTGTTTTAGGAGTCGGCTGGAGCTATTACAATGTAATATCCTTTATTTCTTTGGAGATTTCGAAAATTCATATAGCAGCAAATGCATATATTCCAGAATATTTAATTGGATAGAAAATATAAATGTAGAAATAATTAATTAAACAATCACGCTGCTGAACCTAAAAATGCAAATATGAATGACATTAATGATAAGGAAAATGAAAAGTTCATTAAAGGGGTATCCCATGAATAATGTTAAAAATAAAAAGCAGATATCATACAGTACATTACAACCTCTTTCTAGAACCAGCTCTGTACCTCATATGGATCCATAGATTATCCCATTAATTGCTAAAAATTGCTCTGCTATATTTATTTTAAGCTGGCATCTCAGGAAGCATGTCCTTTCTCAGGGGTCATGTCCTTTCTCATGGGCCATGTCCTGTCTTCTGCAGCTGGTGACTGTTAAAGGATGGAGCATGTGCATCTACCTCAGTGAGGTGGACAAAAAAATTAGAAAAAGAGCAAACAGCAGGTGGCACTATACAGATGTACTAAATTTTTCATTACATGCAATTACAAAAGTATTCGAATATTTTTAGTGGGACAATCCCTTTATCAAATACATTGACACCAAATGAACCCTATGAACTCCTTGCCCCCAACTTGTGTGAATATTTGTAAGGCTTTATTCATATTTGTCTTATGTCATTTGTTCAAATCAGCTCGTGACAAGCCTAGAGTATGTAGCAAGAAGGGCACTCAGAGAAGGACGAGGCACTCAGAGAAGAGCGTGGTGCTCCCAAGGGTGCTGGATCATCTACAAAGAGTCTGATAACTCCTTAAAAAAAGATTTTAATGAGGTTTAGAGGCTCAAATGATGTGATCCCTAAATTTAACACTTTACTATCCAGTGAATATGACTCAGAGCGAGCAGTGACTTCCTTTATTATTTTGTGATAGGGATAGCAAGACAGGCTGCTATATTCTAGCTAGCAAAAATATAGCATAATTACAGCTCTATTTGTGTATTTTAAACCAACATTTTTTGGCTATTTTTTGCTTTCTTTGTTTTTAGTACTTCCCTAAACCTGGTAAATGAAACAAAAATATAAATGTCACCTACAATACACACTGTTTTTTCACATTGTATAATAGAATTTCACAGTAACTGTTTGCCTTACAGCTCCAGGTTATCATATTATTTCCATCAGATACAGCCCATATTACTTTTTTTTTTATTTAGAGCATTGAGAAAACTTTAGGCTGCCACATACATGAGATACCTGTTTACTGCACACTCTTGAGCACAGGTATCTCAACCAACCTCTCCATACACTTGCCCACTAGCTTGGCAATGTGTGAATATTTTCTTAACGGCCGTGAGAGGAGTAAGCCATTGCCAGACACCTCTGCATTAATTCCTAAGAACAAAAAGATTGGACATGTTGAAATCCAACATCCCAATCCTTGTCATATCAAACATTTGCCATCAGTGGAAAGTCAGAAGGTCCTCATACACATTTGGTGGATATTGGCCCTGCCAAAAAAGTCATTTCTGGCCAATAGACATCCAAAATATATGGTCAACTTTAGCCTCAGCATTTCCAACAACAGTCCATTGTTCAACTGATCGAGGAAATCAGGGGTTATATTTGTGAATTGAACAGCCATATTTTCATGATGAGGTTTTAGGCACCCAAAAGAGTTAACCGGTTAACATATAATGCCTCACATGTATTGTATTTTATGCTCACAGTTGTATGGGCTCACCACAGCAGCCCGCTCCATATGCGGCAGGTGCCAGATGTATCATAAAGCAGGCACCCGGCCACAATGATGAGGAATGGCCATCCCGCCTGACCCCGTCATTTTAACCCATTCAGATGCCATTTTCAATGCTGATTGCTACATCTGTGGAGTTAAGCAGATGGAGCCAAATCCAGTGAAACCACAGGGCTCTGATTAGTTACCGTGGCAGCACGAGGCATAGCTCAGCAGGGACAATGTTAAGATTTAATTCACCTCAAGGGATCAAAACATCCCAGATTCTAGCCCTCCAGGGGACTAATAGTTACCAAATAAAAAGTAAAAAAAAATACACCAAAATACATCAAAATACCAAAAGTTTAAATCACCCCTTTCCCAATTTTACATAAAAATGTATAAACAATAAAAAATAAACTTAGGTATCACCGTGTCTGAAAATGTCTGAATTATTAAAATACTTTTTAAAATGACCTGTGTGGTGAATGCCATAACGGGGGAAAAAAAATGAAAAACATGTGATTCGCCATTTTTTAGTCATCTTGTCTGATCCCAAAAATTTAATAACTGTGATCAAAAAGTCGTACATACCACTATAATGTAAAAATAAAAAATGTAAAAATAAAAAAGGCATGGTCTTTAAGGGGTTACGGTCCCTTTACAGTGGCCAATTCAGCAGGCGATAGCAAGGGCCTGCTCATCAGTGAAGGAGACTGCTGCATTTACATGTAGCAATCTCCGCCACAGTATGCGGAGGATCAATCACTAATGTCATCACTCGTCCCCATACAGACTCATTGTTTGAAGGTAGCAGAGGCTGTATACATAGCATGATCTGCTGCTGCAAAAAACAATTTTAATGCCTATACAAACAATCAAATTACCCTATGAACGAGAGTTTTGCTTGTTCATCATGTAATCAGCGGCACCTTTACACCCCAGATAATCACGAACAAGAGTTCCTAAAGCAAATTCTTGGCCAGTGTAAAGGACCCTCTACCTAATGGCTTTTCTCTTGCTTTCTATTTGTATTTTCTATTCTTCTGTTTTAACAAGGCCTCGTTGTCCTTCTAAATGCTTCAGTAAAAGAATTTTTTTTGCAGACATGAATTTCTCAAAAGTACTGTAGTTTCAGCCAAAACTGAAAGTGCCCCAATTGTCTGAAAAGTTGACATTCTGAGGTCTCCTAAGACTGTTTTCAAGATCTTTAATGTCAAGGCCTCATTAGTAATATCAAAATGACAGCAATATATATGGCTATGCTTACGTGGATGCTAGCCACTTGTAACAATCACCCACACTGAACTGTCTTTTTTAAAGTTAAAACAGTCCAAAAATTATCCCTTTTTAGTGGCAGATACCTTCTTCTCAGTTGTACAGGACAAATCCCCAAAATTTCAGAAATCCAAATCTTTTGGGAAATTCGCAATGAATTTAATTTGCACTGAACTGATTTACTGATCTCTAATGTTTTGCTATTAGCTCATCAGATCTTAAAGGGGCTCTATCCCTGGAGAACCTCTTTAAGATCTGGAGAGGTCATCAATATCAGACTAGTGGGGGTCCGACACCTGGGACCTCCACCAATCAGCTGAAGAGGTTGAGCGTTCTATGAGTGCCGCAGCCTAATCTTAGGGACAGGGGTGGGCAACCTGTGGCACCTCAGCAGTTGTGAATTTACAACTCTCAGCATGTTTACTTGCTCTGCTCTTAGAACTCTCATATAAATGGAGCACGCTGGGAATTGTAGTTTCACAACAGCTGGAGTGCTACTGGTTGCCCACCCATGGGCCATGTCACATCACCAGACATCGGACATATGGCCTACTTACAGCTCAGCCTGATGAAAGTGAATGGGCTGAGCTGCAATACTAAGCACAGTGCAATACTACTATGTATGGTGTTGTGCTTAGTGAGCTTCTGGGAACTGGACACATTTACCAAAGCTTCGGTGAGTGCAGCGGCTCCCAGGAACAGCTGATCAGCGGGGACTCGGATCTCTGCCAATGTGATAATGATGACCTATCCTGAGGATAGATTATCATTATCATTTCCTGGATAAACCCTTTACCCTTCTCTTTACATTGGGCTTTCCACATTTTACATGCTTGAAGACTAATAAGCATTGAACAGCTCTTAGCAGGTTGGAAAAAATAGCTCTTGTCAGGCTGTATCTATGCTGTACACCAGTGGTTGTGGATTCATTGCTGTCTTTATTCTCTGGAAGAGGGGTCATTTTCAAAGTTGGGCAAAAGTAGACTCCAATCCAAATTTCAGGGAAAATTCAATTAGCTGTGAAGCCAAATTTCATTGTGCTTTGTGGTAACAAATCTATTTTGTCTGAAATGTTGTTAAAAAAAAGAAAAAAACATACTGACCACATCCATTTGAGCACAAAGAGGCTTCCATGGCCATCTTGATTGAAGATCCCGCACAAAATCTTGTGTGCGGTGACGTGAGCCTCTTTGCGCTCAAATGGATAAGGTGAGTATTTTTTTTAACTGATTAACCTCTAAAAGTACAAATTTTTAATCTCAGATGCCATGATCAGCATGACAGGCACGGCACAATCACCATTCCTTGTCATTGCACCCACTACATGAAATGCGCTTTGTGACGAAAATTCTTCACAAAGTGAATTTCTGTGAAATTTGGTGAAATAGCCGAATTTTTGTAAGCTTCGCTCAACACTAGTCATATCTTCCTGCAGCTACATGAAACAGCTGACGGGTGAGGATATGTAGTGTCGGTCCTATCTCTTTCTAATATTGATGACATATACTAAGGATAGGTAATAATATCTGTAGCCCATACAACTCCTTTAATTTGTAAACTTTGTAATTTTGTATGATGTGAAAGCAGACTGCTCCATGTGTAGTGACCATACCATTCAAATGATCCCAGTCAAGTGAATAGTAGGTGAGCTACAGTTTGCCATCAGCAGAAACTATACAGTACATGGAGCTGATGCTCTATACATTGTAAAATTTTTGGTGCTGCAGCTACTTCAAACAGCTGACCGTTGAGTATTTGTAGGGTCTTACCTCTATCTAATATTGATGACCTATACTAAGGATAGGTCAAAATATCTTTAGCCTATACAACTCCTTTAATTTGTAAACTTTGTAATTTTGTATGACTACTTTTTCCCATTGGACAAAATTCCTACTTTCTTCTGAATCAATTTATTACATAATGTAGTAGAAATGGATTAATGGATGGATTTTTTTTTCAATTTGTATATAAAACTGTCAAATGAAATATAGTAACAGAATAAATGCTTCAAGATATAAATTAACGTTAACCAACCAACATGTACTGTATTTGAAGTGTATTTGAAGAAAGATGAAAATTTATTAAGAGAGAGTTCAATGGAGCAGTCTTAACAAGTCTGTAGGTTTTTTCAATGAAATGTTTTCTTCAATATCCATCATGTACTACTCAAGAAGTACTAATAAGGTCATGAAAACATTTTACACGTGAAATTTACAAAAGATAAATCAGAATGTTTAACATAAAACAATGGCTTTTCAATTCAGACTGCTATTTTTTTCCATATGGGACAGAATGGGTTAAAAAAGAAGCACTATTAACCTTGCCAATTCCTTGCAAATGCTGTTCTAACCCATACTGGAACCCCATTGGTCTCCACCTTTGGGTCCCAACTCTATATTAAAGAAATGTTTCGACATGCTTGAACAGCCAATCACAAACTAAGGTGATGCACCATTGTGGCCATCGATTGGCTGAGAAGGCCCCTGTGATGCGTCGGGACTAGAGATGAGCGAGCATACTCGTCCGAGCTTGGTGCTCATTCGAGTATTACGGTACTCTTAAGTGCTCGCTGCTCAGACGAGTATCTCGCCATGCTCGAGGAAATGGCAACTTCCGCATTGTGCATTTTTAGCGCCTATAAACTCAGCCAATCACAAGCCAGGAGACTCTGCGGTACACCCAGCATCACGTGGGGCCCTTACATGTCGATAGCAGGGGTTGGCTGGCCTGCTCAGGTGACCCTGGAATATACTAGTGACTGCCCGCGGTGCTCGGCTCAGATGCTGTCTGGATGTCGTTAGGGATAGAGCTGCTGCGTTTCAGGGAGAGTGTTAGGGTCTGCATTTAGTTCTTTGTTAGGCAGGAGTGATCTCCCAAGAACCCAACAGCCCTTCTAAGGGCTACAAGACATTTTTTTTTGTCTCCTGGCTTGGCTGGCTGGCTGGCTGGCACTAGTAGTGCAGCTATCGCCATATATAACCCCTTTTTTTTTTTTTGTTATATCTCAGTGATACAAATCCATTTCGCACAGCTGCGTGGAACCATTATGTGTGTCACAGTTCAGCTGTCCACTCACTACAATCCGTATTTTCTGTCCAGGTGACATTTTCTGTACGTCACTTAATCCAACAAGGTGTTTTGCTCTCACGTATATAGCTTGATCACAAAAATCTCTGTGCGACATTTGTCTGGGTCGCAGTGAAAATAGCCACCGTCAGCAGGGTGTGAGTTAGGTCTACGATAGTTTCTGCACGTCACTTTCCAAAAAAAAACAAAACTAAAAAAAAATATGAAAAAAAAAAATATATATAAAACAATAGTTTTTTTGTTGTTTTAGCTCAGTGATACGAATCCATTTCACACAGCTGCGTGGAACCATTCTGTGTGTCACAGTTCAGCTGTCCACTCACTACAATCCGTATTTTCTGTCCAGTTGACACATTCTGTACGTCACTTAATTAAACCAGACTGAACAAGTTTGTGGGTTTCAGTACAGCAGGCCCATTTATTTTATTTTTTTTAATATAATACACTTATATACAGAAAATGTTGAACCCCAGGCTAAGGGTCGAGGACGAGGGCGTGGGCATTCAATTACTGCAGGGGGCAGAGGCCGTGGTCCTGGGCAGGGTGAGACAGTACCTGCTGATGAGGGAGCAGGGGAACGCCGCAGAGCTACACTCCCTAGCTTCATGTCTCAACTTACAGGGACACGTGGTAGAGGACTGTTGAAAGCACAACAGTGCGAACAGCTGATGTTGTGGATTGCGGACAATGCTTCAAGTAATTTGTCCATCAGTCAGTATTCCACGCAGTCCATCCACATTACCCAAGGGAGCACTCCTCTGGCTCCTCCACCTCAACCTCCTTCCCCCCAGTCTGCCCCCTCCCAGGAAAATTTGGAATGCGATCCGGCATACTCTGAGGAACTGTTTTCTGGACCCTTCCCAGAGTCACAAACCACTTATCAGGTTGCTGCTAACCTCGTTCCCGATGCCCAAGTTTTCCAACTGTCGCAGTCTGTGGGTGATGATGATGATGATGATGATGACAATGTTGACTTAGTGGAAGAAGTTTGTAAAGAGGTGTCGGACGATGAGGAGACACGGTTGTCAGACAGTGGTGAAGTTGTTGTCAGGGCAGGAAGTCTGAGGGGGGAGCAGACTGAGGGGGAGCAGACTGAGGAATCGGAGGATGACGAGGTGACTGACCCAAGCTGGGTTGATAAGCCGAGTGAAGACAGTGCTTCTGAGGCGGAGGCGAGTACTGCACCAGAACAGGTTGGAAGAGGCAGAGGTGTGGCCAGAGGGAGAAGCAGGGCCAGAGCTGGTGTATCAGCAGCAACTGTTTCACGTAGTGAAGCTCCCGTGGCGAGGCCTAGATGTTCTCAAGTCTGGAGGTTCTTTAAAGAAAGTGAGAATGACCGACGGACTGTGGTGTGCAACCTGTGCCACACCAGGATCAGCAGGGGTGCCACCACTACTAGCCTAACCACCACCAGCATGCGCAGGCATATGAGTGCTAAACACCCCACTCAATGGAACCAAGGCCGTTCACCACCTCCTGCAGGTCACACCACTGCTCCTTCCCCTGTGTCACTCACTGCCTCTGCTAGTCAACCCCCTGCCCAGGACCCCGGCACGAGTGCCTCCCACCGGAAAACCACACCTTCGCCTCCACCAATGTGTCCCAGCGCAGCGTTCAGCTGTCTTTACAGCAGATGCTGGAGCGCAAGAGGAAATACAGTTCCACCCACCCACATGCCCAAGCCCTCAACGTCCACATCTCCAAATTGCTTAGCCTGTAGATGCTGCCCTATAGGCTGGTAGAGACCGAGGCCTTTCGTAATCTCATGGCGGTGGCTGCCCCTCGGTATTCGGTCCCCAGTCGCCACTGTTTTTCCCGATGTGCCGTCCCAACCCTACACCAGCACGTGTCACAGAACATCATCCGTGCCCTGAACAACGCTGTTTCTGAGAAGGTCCACCTAACCACGGACACGTGGACAAGTGCTGCCGGGCAGGGACACTATATCTCATTGACGGCACATTGGGTTAACTTGGTGGAGGCTGGGACCGAGACTGACCCTGGGGCTGCTCATGTACTGCCCACACAGAGGATTGCGGGGCCTACCTCGGTCACGGTCTCTCAGACGTACTATGCTTCCTCCTCCGACCCCTCCTCCTCCTCCACCGAATTACCATCCATGGGCACGGCGCCTTCAGTCGTTAGCTCTAGGCGCAGCAGCAGTGCCGTGGGTAAGCGCCAGCAGGCGGTGCTCAAACTGCTGAGCTTAGGTGACAAAAGGCACACCGCCCAAGAGCTGTTACAGGGCATCACGGCGCAGACCGATGTGTGGCTGTCACCGCTGAACCTCAAGCCAGGCATGGTTGTGTGTGACAACGGGCGTAACCTGGTGGCGGCTCTGCAACTCGGCAGACTGACACATGTGCCATGCCTTGCCCACGTGTTCAATCTAATAGTTCAGCGGTTCCTCAAGACATACCCCAATCTGTCTGATTTGCTCACCAAGGTGCGCCGCATCTGTGCGCATTTCCGCAAGTCGACCACAGATGATGCCACTCTCAGGGCAGCGCAGCGCCGCCTACAATTGCCCGCTCACCGACTGTTGTGCGACGTGCCCACGAGATGGAATTCGACATTAAACATGTTATCCAGAGTTTACCAGCAGCGCATAGCGATTGTAGACTGCCAGATGTCAACTTCCACCAGAACTGGTAGTCAGGTCACTCAGATTCCTCAAGTCTACAATGAGGAGTGGACGTGGATGTCTGGATGTGATATCTGCCAGGTGTTGAGCAACTTTGAGGAGTCAACACAGATGGTCAGCGGCGATGCCGCCATTATCAGCGTCGCCATCCCGCTGCTTTGCCTGTTGAAAAACTCACTGCTCAGCATGAAGTCGGATGCTTTGCGCTTGTCACAAGAGACGGTGGAGGAAGATACGTCGCTTGAGCACCCTCCGGTCTGTTTCTCAGCGCGTATCGGAGGAGGGGGATGAGGATGAGGAAGAAGAGGAGGAGAATGTCGGCGAGACAGAAGAGGGTACCAGTGCTCAGTCCTTAACTCTTGAGCGTGTATGGGATGCAGAGGAGGACTTGGAGGAGGAGGAGGAGGAAATGGAGAGTCAGGCCAGTGAGGAGAGGGAATTCTTACGTGTTGGGACTCTGGAGCACATGGCAGACTTCATGTTAGGCTGCCTATCCCGTGACCCTCGTGTTAGAAACATTTTTTCAAACACCGATTACTGGGTGTTCACTCTCCTGGACCCACGGTACAAGCAGAATCTTTCCACTCTCATCCCTGCAGAGGAAAGGAGTATGAGAGTGAATAGATATCAACAGGCCCTGGTGCACAAGCTGAAACAATCCTTCCCATCTGACGTCGCTAGCGGCAGAGGGCGTTGTTCTTTGGGCCAAGTAGCGGGGGAGTGTAGGCGAGCAGGCAGCTTGTCCAGCACTGGCAGGGGAACGCTCTCCAAGGCCTTTGCCAGTTTTATGTCACCCCAGCAAGACACTGTCACCTGTCCCCAGTCTAGGCAGAGTAGGGGGGAGCTGTACAGAAAGATGGTGAGGGAGTACCTAGCTGACCATACCAATGTCCGTAGCGATCACTTTGCTCCATACAACTACTGGGTTTCAAAGCTGGACACGTGGCCTGAACTGGCGCTGTACGCCTTGGAGGTGCTGGCCTGCCCTGCCGCTAGCTTGCTGTCAGAGCGGGTATTCAGTGCAGCTGGTGGCGTCATCACCGATAAGCGTACACGCCTGTCAACTGACAGCACTGACAGGCTGACGCGTATTAAAATGAACAAAGCCTGGATTTCACCGGAATTCAAATCTCCTCCGGGGGAAAGCAGCTAAAGATTTACTTTACTTATGTATCCAATTCCTCTTCTGTACTCCTCCTACTCCTCCTCCTCCTTGTCGTCTTTGCCGAACGCTGACCCAAAAAACACAATTTTTTAGAGGTCCAACTGGCACTCTTTTACCACAATTTTTCCGGATATCCACCAACAGGCCCTCTCTGTAAAGAATTTTTCCAGAGGTCCACCTACAGGCCCTCTCTCCAAACAATTTTTCCTGAGGTCCACCTACAGGCCCTCTCTCCAAACAATTTTTCCGGAGGTCCACCTACAGGCCCTCTCTCCAAACAATTTTTACGGAGGTCCACCTACAGGCCCTCTCTCTAAACTATTTTTCTTTGCACCTAGTTGGGTGCTTCCCTAACATGTGATGGGTATGTGCCTCGCCTTTCTTGGTCTGGGTGAGCACAATTGCCATGAGGGTAACCACCAGGCTGTTGCCTGAGAATTTGGGGTAATGGTGGGATTAGGCAGCCTCAGAGGCATCCATGCATTCTGCCCCTTCTGTTTCCTGTCCATTTCCGTGGTGTTTCCATCATTTTCTGATGTTTCCAGTTTTTCACCCAGCCTTCCCTAGGCAGAGCCATGGTCCCCTGCAAAAAATGCTCGAGTCTCCCATTGACTTCAATGGGGTTTGTTACTCGAAACGAGCACCCGAGCATCGGGAAAAGTTCGACTCGAATAACGAACACCCGAGCATTTTAGTGCTCACTCATCTCTAGTCGGGACCATTCAGCCCCATGTATAAAAATGTTTTCTCATTGGACAGCCCATTTAAAAGCTGGCTCATTATACTATACGTTTTAACATAAATATAACATTTTATATTGTTACAATAAATCTGCAACATTATATTACTGAAAATGTTTTGCCTTACTACAGTATATCAGTTTCTATTGCATTCAGTTTCTAGCAGGAGCTGGCCACCAGAACTAACACAGTGCACGGTGACAGCGCTGTATACTGTATAGCAACCAAGCTGTATATTGCAACTAAGCTTCTATTCACTGACCCTGATCAGAACCTGAAGGCTGAATGGCAAATTCACAGACAAAAATGTATTAGAAGGTAAGATTTGGTTTTGACTTCTGCAGAAAAAAGTGAATCCTGGAAACAGCTTGGTGTATTGATTATAATTGTAAAACTTCTTCTACTATCTTTAGGGCCTAAACAGTGGCACACATAGTCCATATGGCTCCACAGTGCAGAGCTATAGGCACTGTCTGTGGCATAATACTACAGAGGAGTTATTCTCCTCTAGAAGTTTATAAGAGAAGACCATCTTCATAATGGAGCATCTGATGGATCATACCAGAACATCAGTCTATATAAATAAGATAAAAAATAACTGTGTGCCTCTGAGTTAGAGATGAGCAAATTTATTGAAAGTTGCTTTGGGTCACATTTGCTGAATTTTCCAAAAATTGAATTTAAACCCTTATGTGAGAGACATACCAATTAGAGATGAGCGAACATGCTCTTCCAAGCTTGGTGCTCGTTCGAGCATTAGGGTATTCGTACATGCTCGATACTCGGACGAGCATATAGCGATCCTCGAGGAAATGGCATCTTCCTCTTCTTGCATGTTAGGTGCCTTTTTTCAGCCAATCAACATGCAGGAGAGTCTTTTGTACCTCCTAGCTTCACGCGGGACCCCTACAAGTCGATAGCAGGGATTGGCTGGCCAGATCAGATGACCTGAGAATATAAGAATCTGGTCCCGCGCTGCTCGCGTCAGACGCCGCCTGCATGAGATTAGGGATAGAGCTACTGTCTGTCAGGGAGAGTGCTAGGGCCTCAATTTAGATGTTGGTTAGACAGGAATCATTCTCAAAGAACCCAACAGCCCTTCTAAGGGCTACAAGCACCTTTTTTTTTGGTCTCCTCCTGGCTACTGGCTGGGACTTGTAGTGCAGCTACCGCCATCTTGGCTGCACACTGTGCACAGCGACTGGTGGCAGAAGGGACAGCACGTGGTCCACACAGACCCAAAAGAAATTGCCCAAAGTCCTCTCAGTACTCATTTTGCTGCTGCTGCTGTACCTTGGCTTGCTGGGATCTGTAGTGCAGTCTAGGGAATACGTTTTTTCTCTCATTTATATATACTACAGTCCAGTGAACAATTATGTTGTGTGCTATACAGTAGCGTCAGTCTAGAGAATAGGTTTTTTTCTCTCAGTTATATATCCTACAGTGCAGTGAAAAATTGAGTGGTTTGCGGTACAATAACCGCCATTTAAAGACTACGTTTTTTCTCTAATTTATATATACACTACAGTGCAGTGAACAATTCTGTTGTTTGCTGTACAGTAGCGTCAGTCTAGAAAATACGTTTTTCCTCTCAGTCATATATACTACAGTGCAGTGCAAAATCGTGTCGTGTGCTGCACACTAGCCGGAGTGTACAAAATATACGTTTTTTCTCTCAGTTATATATCCTACAGTTCAGTGAAAAATTGAGTGGTTTGCGGTGCAATAGCCGCTGTCTAAAGACTACGTTTTTCCTCTCAGTCATATATACTACAGTGCAATGCAAAATTCTGTCATGTGCTGCACACTAGCCGGAGTGTAGAAAATATACGTTTTTCTCTCGGTTATATATCCTACAGTGCAGTGAAAAATTCTGTTGTGTGCTGCACACTAGCCGGAGTGTAGAAAATATACGTTTTTTCTCTCAGTTATATATCCTACAGGGCAGTGAAAAATTCTGTCGTGTGCTGCACACTAGCCGGAGTATAGAAAATATATGTTTTTTCTCTCAGTTATATATCCTACAGTGTAGTGAAAAACTGAGTGGTTTGCGGTGCAATAGCAGCCGTTTAAAGACTACGTTTTTTCTCTCACTTATATATCCTACAGTGCAGTGAAAAATTCTGTTGTGTGCTGCACACTAGCCGGAGTGTAGAAAATATATGTTTTTTCTCTCAGTTTTATATCCTACAGTGCAGTGAAAAATTGAGTGGTTTGCGGTGCAATAGCAGCCGTTTAAAGACTACGTTTTTTCTCTCACTTATATATCCTACAGTGCAGTGAAAAATTCTGTTGTGTGCTGCACACTAGCCGGAGTGTAGAAAATATATGTTTTTTTTCTCTGTTATATATCCTACAGTGCAGTGAAAAATTGAGTGGTTTGCGGTGCAATTGCTGCCGTCTAAAAACTACGCTTTTCCTCTCAGTCATATATACACCACTATTGAAACCACAACAGTGCAAACAGGTGATGACGTGGATAGCGGACAATGCGTCCAGTAATTTATCCACCACCCAGTCTTCCACGCAGTCCACCCACACTAGCTAAGGGAGTAGACCTCTGGCTCCTCCAGCTCAACCTCCTTCCCCCCAGCCTGCCCCCCCCATGAAAAATATGGATTCAGATCCGGCATACTCACAGGAACTCTTTTCAGGACCCTACCCAGAGACACAAACCACTGCTCAACAGCAACCTGAGCAGTTGCTCTGTCCCGATGCCCAAAATTTAGAACTTTCGCAGTCTGTGGGTGATGAGAGTGTTTACTTAGTGCAAGTAGTGCGTCAATAGGTGTCGGATGATGATGATGATGATGAGACACGGTTGTCAGACATTGATGTTGTTGTCAGGGCAGTAAGTCCCAAGGGGGAGCAGAGTGAGGAATCGGAGGAAGAGCTGGTGGATGATGAGGTGACTGACCTGAGCTGGGTTGGTGAGCCAACTCAAGACAGTACTTCTGAGGGGGAGGCAAGTGCAGCACCAGAACAGGTTGGAAGAGGCAGTGGCGTGACCACAGGGAAAAGCAGGGCCAGAGCATGTAGATCAGCATCTGTTTAACGGAGTCAAGCTCCCGTGCCGAGGCCTAGATGTTCACAAGTCAGGAGGTTCTTTAAAGAAAGTGAGGATGACCGACGACTATAGTGTGATAACCTGTGCCACACCAGGATCAGCAGGGGAGCCACCACTACCAGCCTAACCACAACTAGCATGCGCAGGCATGCTAAACACCTGACTCAGTGGAACCAAGGCCGTTCACCTCCTGTGGGTCATAGCACTGCTCCTTCCCCTGTGTCACATGCTGGCTTTGCGAGTCAACCCACCGCCAAGGACCCTGCACGAGCGCCTCCCCCCCTACAACCACCCTTCAGCAGCACGATCCTCCACACCCCACAATGTGTCCAGCGCAGCGTTTCACTGTCTTTGCAGCAGACATTTGAGCGCAAGCACAAATACAATTCCAACCCACATGCACAAGCCCTAAGCG